>JAWZYV010011764.1:600000-882500 GCA_038373885.1 Cheiracanthium punctorium
TCCACCGAGTTCTTTTCTATACCTAAAAGCTCCCCCAACTAAATGCCATTATTCCGTATTCAATGAGATTATCCTACAGAAGGTGTGTTTTTTCTTTGTGCAAGAAGTGCAGATGTTTTGGTAGAGAAGCATTAACTTGTTATTTATTTATTTTATTTCTATTCTTTTACATTCTTGATTGGTTACGGTTTCGTGTTGTACGCCTGTGTATTTTGAGGCAGTTGGCCTGTTCGCTGTAAGTCTGGGTCTGTTTTCAGTTTGTTTATCAAAATATATATGAGGTTCGGGAATGAGACGAAAGAGGTAAAATTGGGAAATGTCATATACGATTTATTATAGTTTGGCGAAGGTCATAGAATAAAATATTTTTTTGATAAAATGTACCTTGATTGGGAGAAAGGGGAACACGTTTTAATATATATGAAAGATATACGGGGTCTCCCAAAATTATAGTCTGATAGTCTTCCTTTATTCTTTAAATATTTTTGCAAACATGTGTAACAAACAATAAAGCTATACAAGAAAAGGTATACAGTTCTATGAAATCAATTTAAATTTTCAGGGGATTAAATTTGAGTAAATACAAAATTTAAAGTTTTATATCACGCACGTATATATATATAAATATATATATTAATGAGATTATCTGAAATTTTTGAGCTATATATCATTTATCCTAAAAAGGTGTCAGAAATATGAAATTTAATGTCTGCTGACTTAAGCAATTTTAAAATTTATTTGATAGGAAGCATCACATCGGATGATCACATTTCAGTGGTCATACAAAAATTACGGAAGAAAACAATGATTGCTATAAACATTTAAATTAATATTTATTTGCTGCCCCTCCCCACTTTTGTGTGAGCATATATTCGACATTCTTATTGTAGTGAAATTTTGTAAATCACCTATTTAACGAAAACGACACGTTTTACGAACAGATAATATTTTTAAAGAGTCTGCATAAGAAATAAACTTTTTATTCATTAAAATTTAGTCCTTTGAAAAGTTTAATATATTTAATAGAATTCTGTATTCTTTTATATAACTTCGTAATTTATTACATGTCTAAGATCAATAGATGCGATAAAAGCCGATGGCGGTGTTTTGGGGATACCCTGTATATAATGTTACGAATTTTCGGGGCAACCCGCTGTTGTGGGGCTTAAAATAGTTTAAATTTCGTACTCTACGCTTCAAATAGATAAATTTTGCTTTTTGTTGCATCAAAATCGGTCAACTAGAACCGGAAATACGGAGGTTTCGGTTTCCTATTGTTTTTCTATGGAGGTTCTAGAAATCTCGAGAAATATTGGTCCTAGGGCCTCGTTTTCTTCACTTTTGGGGACTTATTTTTAGCGCCACATATTTCGCCAAAAGTCGCCAAGCTTGGCGACATTTTGGTCATTTGACGCGATTTTCCCTATGGGGCCTGAAAGTTGGTTTTCCTGCATTAAAAACACCTAATAACCTAACATTTCTCTTCTATGGCGTATTCAAACTTCCCGTTTTATGTGGAATCTTCGTGAAGTAGACTTTTCTGGAAGTTGCCCGCAGCTTCTGCCACCTCTATATATACAGGCGCGTTTCAGAAGCCCCAGTTCATGTGAGCTAGCACCCGCAGAGTGTTGATCAAGCTGTGAGTGATTACGCTTGCTTTGTGAATTGAAGCTGTGCTTTGGCTTGCTTTTCGGAGCTGTTTTTAAAGTTCTGTGTGCAAATTCTTCATAGCAGTGTCTTAAGGGATTGTGTACGATATCCTTTGAATATTTTCACTGAATTTTTGCCTGTGAAAGTGGTTTATTTTGTGTGAGAAATACAGCATTTGTGAGAACTTCAGATCTAAGCGGACTGTTAAAAGCACATTACTGTTTAATTGTGCTTGTGAATTTTGTACAGCTGATTGTTCGACGAAGTTCTAGAAGCAATAAAGTGGTATTCCATCCTGACCAGTGGACTTTTTACTAGAAATTTCTACACCAACTGGACTTTAGAACGACGAACCCGGAAACAAGCAGAGTGTTCTGCAACAATATGTATTTTTCTCTTTCTTCGAATATCGAATTAATTATGCTGACTATCTTGTGTCTTCCATACCCAGTGCAGCAATGGTAGCACGTCATGCTACTGCGCCACAGGTCCGGGGCTCGATTCCCGGCTACGGAAGGTCGACTGAGCCTTTCATGCTTTGTGTGGGTCAATAAAATGAGGACTAAGCTTGCCCTGGGACTAAAAACTGGGATATTAGAGTCAGTCTGACTGTTTAGGCGAGGCATATGATGTCCCACCCCATAGCTTATGTTATTGAATGCATGGTTGGACAGCGCAGGGCTTGGTACCACGCGGGCTATTCTGCAAATTTTAAGTTTAATTAGTACTGTATTAATCAGCCTTGTGCGTTTGATTTTATTTTTATTAAACATCTTTTTAATAATTTGTTTCCTTTTAATTAAAATTTTATTTCATTTTAATTAATTGTACTTTAAATGTCACATGCATACCATTTGAACTAAAAACTATATGATTCAAAATACAGCAATCAAAATATTTATTTTAGTGAAGAAAAATCTACGATTCTGCGTATAAAATGTCAGATAAGTACTCACCAGTGTTTCCCCAATTTTTTCACGTTTCAAGTAAGGCAACTGCTTTGTCTCCAAACTGTCAAGGTATTTTTGGAGTCGGGAATAGGTGTAAGGATAGCTGAAGGCAAATTGGTAAACATCTTCTTCTTTATCAAAGGCAAATACAATGGACAGGACGTACCGATTGCCGTGCTCAGGGCAGCGGTAATAGAAAACACATTTGGAGGGAATGCGAACCCTGAAAAACAAAGATTTGTAGATTACAGAATATGGAATAGTGATGCAATTTTATTTTTCAGGTTCTGAATAATGTTACTGCTGGCATGTTTCACAAGCTTTTCCAACATTTTCAAACTAGTTGAAAAGTGTTGATGATTTCGGTTTCTGTGTTTGGTCCGTCACACTGATCTAACTCCCATAAATATGTTTTGAGCGATATGAAGTTTATATAAATTGTCGCTCTTGTTGTATGATCTATTCTTTTGAAAATAGTATACATAGCATGCATATTATGTCGATATGAAGTGCCCGAAAAGAATTACAGTGCATTACGCTCTATGAAAAGTCAATGTTTATAGCATGTTTCAGAAACATGAATCTTTATCATGAAAGAAAAAAAAAAGATGATGTTAACGATTACAAAATCAGATTCTCCGTTGAAAATTGTGTATATAACATTTATAGTGCTTTAAGAGATAATTCAATAGGTTACGTTACTCTGCAGTTTAGAGATAATCCATTTTAAGCAATATCCCATTCAGCCAGACGTTCAGGTTCTCTGAACGTCTATTAACGTTTAGAAAACGCTTTCTGAACGTTCCTGTGTGTGAACCTGTGTGTGTGAGAGCACCTGTGTGTGCTGTCTGGAACATGAATACACGTTATTACGTGAAGCAATACAATAAATGAAGTAAGTGCACTAGTAACTGACACTTTCCTACATAACTTATTAAAATAAGCTTTTATATTAAAAATTTCATCAAATGATGCTTTCAAGTACCAATTTAGTGCTTTTTTTAACTCGTTACCAAAAATTGATATTTTAACATTAGTGTTCTTTATTGATGCATCTACCCCATACAGGGTGATTCTAAATTGTTTTTACAAAATTTTAGGGGAGATAGGGCACATAGCAAGGAATCAGAATCACATATCAATGTAGGATGAAAAACGCCGTCTCACCTGGTAATAATCACTTTTTGAAAATCATTGAAGTGTTTATCTATGTTTGTTTGTGTTTGTGGATTAAGGCCGATTGATTGCACTAAGATCCTAGGCCTATAGGGGGGAATGCCCTCCGTTGGGGACTTTCCAAGGGATCCTTGGTCGTATTTACATGAGGTTTGAGAGAAAACCACTGAAAACTCCGAAAAGCAAGTTCGACAGGCGCGACCGGGGTTTGGACCTGGCACCTAACGCCTTCCAGTTTCAGAACATCTCAGTCACTGGTGGGCCATGTGTTCTAATTTCTTACGTAAGTTTCATATACAGTGGGCTTGGCTCCAAAACTCCCATTCATGAAATGAAATAGAATTTTTAAACTATGTATTTTAGTGACATGTTTTATGAGAAAAATATATTAGTTTTTGGCAAACAATGGACGGAAAGTGCACTGTTGTTTCAGCACCCGTTCCAAAGGGATTATCAACAACAACATGAAGACGACGTTTCCTACCCTACATTGCTGTGCGATTTCGATTCTTTATTATGTGTCCTATCTCCCCTTAAATTTTGTAAAAACAATTTAGAATCACCCTGTATAAACATTCATAAAAACTTGCACTTCAGTTTATGGACGGAGGCAGCATTTAAATCGCTTTCACAAGATTTCGTAAAATTATGTTTATAATGATGTGCAGCTTTTTTGAAGTTACCGCCAAAATGTGGCCAAGTTTGACGACAGTGCATCGAAAAATTTGGTGTAAAAAGATGCACTGTCGTCAAACTTGGCAACATTTTGGCGGTAACTTCAAAAAAGCTGCACATCATTATAAGCATGTTGAGCTAGAACGTGTTTCATAATCGATAAGATCGGCATGGATTATCTTTCTGTTTTCTTCTTCTTTACCAATCGTCTCTTTTCTGCTATTAATGGCTACACAGCACTCACCTTTCTATCACTTGTATGTGCTGTGTCACCTCTAACTACAGCATTATTCGATTTCTAGGGCTTTATAAGAGATTCATATAAAAGTAATAATTTTAATACCATATGTTTGCACAGCTGTTTTCCTGTCAGATTCGTTCAATTAAAAATAAATATATATCTGTTCAGAAATGTTAAATTCTCTGTCACTGTACATGATTATTTAAAACTAGACGATGAAACTCTTTGTAAAGGTAATTATAGCGGGCACAAAAAAGAACATTTGACAAAAGATATGTCTACACTCTATAAATATTTAATCTTCGTCCACTTAAATAACTTTATTGTTATCATAGTAGCAGTCCAAATCGGAATTGCATGCTCTTCTGAAATCGTGCGGAAACCTCATTTCCTGAGTATTTCCTGAAATTATTCAAATATTTCACTTGTCAGGTTATAGCCCCTCTTATATAATTTTTCCCCTGAGCGGTTCGTATAATATACGAAACAGCCTTAGACTATCGGTTCCAGTGTCATGAGATCTCCTCTCCTCTCTTCATATATCAATGCTTCATGCAGTGGAAATCATTGTGAATAAAAGATTAAACTGGAAAACCTCGAAAATCTATCTCAAACGAATGGGAATCGCAATTCTCCATTCAAGCCTTCAAACCGTGACATCAAAATGACGGCAGTCTCACTTACGACACCTAATTTGTTACTCATTCAGTTCTTTTCTCTCGGAAATCGAGAGTCTGAAAATTACAGGAAAATTCGCTTAAAAATTAGACATTTTCCTAGGTAGACTAAATAGATTTTTCAGATTTTTAAAGTATCACAGATTATTTTCCATATTTTTTTATAGAATTAAGGTAAAAAGATGAAGTCACGAAAATAGTGTAGATTTTACTCTGTTTTTTTAGTTAAAAATTTCAAATTTTTTAAAGTAGAGCCGATTTTTTTTTCTTTTTTTTTTAATAGTACAAACGCGGAAGCGTTCTATAGTCAGTGAGTTAGTTGGTTTCTCTGTCTCAGTTACCAGCATATCTAGTTTATATTAGGACGAATATAAAAAAGGTACTTGATATATTAAGAGGGTGTTACTATGTTG
The DNA here is from genome assembly GCA_038373885.1 of Cheiracanthium punctorium. Lineage (NCBI taxonomy): Eukaryota > Metazoa > Arthropoda > Arachnida > Araneae > Cheiracanthiidae > Cheiracanthium > Cheiracanthium punctorium. The sequence goes on from JAWZYV010011764.1 coordinate 605,783, forward strand.
AAGCTTTGTTTAACCCCTGTACTGTGACGCAGTACTCAGTTCGGGCAATGCAAATGCGCCAGATTTGGAATGTCCGACTTTAGTTAATTAACACATTTAAAGAGAGAAAAAAAACATTTTTAATAATTTTTTCTCAAATATATTCCACAGGCAAGGGGTTAAAGACTATAAACAATACACAAAATGTTAAATATTTCGATTTCGAAGAATTTATCCATCTAATTCCTTTTATACAACTATCCGATTAAAATTTATTAAATACATTCAGCCGTGAGATAAAATCAAAATGCCATGTAGAAAAAATATATGATGAAAAGGTACAATTTAGTATTAGGAACAATTCACTTATCCAAGCATTTCTGTGTTTAGTTTCTGTAAAATTCAAAAAAAGTCAAATTTCTGCTAAATGTACTTTTGGCTATAATCCTACTTTTAATTCTAAATTTTATAACAATGCATCATATGCTCCGTCATTGTAAAATGCCATTATTATTTGTAATAAACTTTATAAGCTAATCGCGTGATCAAGAGGGATAAATTTAACTGAAGGCAACATACTTCACATTAGCGTTGCACGATTTTGCAAAAATAAGACCGTAAAATGATAAAAATATTGCTCTGTCATATTCTTTGTTTTTGGCATCCGTTTACATCTTGATTAAAGTGGCGCACTGTGCCAAGTTGGAGAGGCCAACTGTTCCAGCTTTCACTTTAGAAAGTCCTAATTTATGGCCTATGACATCGCATTAATCTTATTTGTATACGAATCACTTATTTGGTCTGGGAGATAAATTATTTGTTTAGAAGTTCGCAGACAGTTTAGCCTTAGTTAGATGACAGTCAAATTGCATCCAAAACGCCATGTCTATTATTTCAAACACTAAAAATAAAAGAAGGAGAAAAAGAGATTGGATTTATGTTACACTGAAGTGTTGGGTGATTAATTTAGTGTAAATGTTGAGATAGTGTCGCACTCAGTTTTTGGTGAGCTGAAAGTAAGTGGCGAGAGTCAAAAAATAATTTTAAGTGGATTTTAGAAATCTAGTACACATTTGTGACAAAGTTAATATTTTTTGCTACATATTTGCGTGTTAACTTGAAATACTTTAATTATTTTTATCACGATTAACGCAGATTCATCACGCTTTACAATGTGCAGAAATGCATTTAAAAAATACAAGATAATGTATCAAATTTAATGCCATTTAACACTACTGAAAGAAAAACATTATTTGGAATTTTGCTGAGACCTACTTCTTTTACTTCTTAAATTTATAGTGAATATTACCAAAAGTGAAGGAAACTTTAAAAGAAAGTATAATGGAATATATTTTGTAACGGTTTCAAATTTTAAGCATATTTACCATTAAGTTTAAAATTGTTAATAAAAGTATTGTCTGAAATTTATTAAAGAGCAGTGACATCTGCGAAATTTATGAGAATGATATAAATAAAATAATTAAAATTTTGTAAAATAACACACATATAAATTGTTTTTATGTATGCTATTTTACAAATTTGTAATTAATTTATGTTTTAAACATCAGTTTCTGAGTGTTTTTTGTTAATGACATGAACAGTCTTGCCCTTCAAAGGGTTAAATAAATAATTTGTTACTTGGAAAGAATTGCCTTATTAATATTAAACGTTGAAAATCCCCGTATTTGTTTGGAAATATTCATTCTGTAGAAATAAACAAACATTAAACCATAGAATTCGATCATCTGATTTATTTATCTGTGTGCTTTGGGATTTATCTCTCTTTCAAGATAGCTTTTAATGATGTGAAGGGCACTAAAAATTTATGAGCCGCAAGTCTATAAAAATTCCTGAAGATCACAAGCTATGTCTGGCGTAGTTGGTTTTTGGAAACAATGGATTCAATCTTTGAAAACATCCAGTGAAACCATTTGTCTTAAAATCATTTAGATTTGTAGTACTTGAATTAAGCTAAGTGATATGGGACTTCTGTGCTTTCTTAAATTCGAAAAACTTAAGTCAAATGGCTTGGTGGAAAGCTTTGTGAGAAATTTATATTTGGTCGATCAAAAGTATTGTCTAACATAAAGTTGTGCTGAAATATTATTATTATTATTATTATTATTATTATTAATTTTTGGAAGGCACTTGCTCATCAAGCATTCGCCCCTACAAGGCCCGAATTACAGAACATTTTATTATGGGAGCACCCAGTAGGCGGCCAGCGTTACCCCCTATGAAAAGACGGACAAGTTAACACCCAAGCCCAATTTTACATGAACAAAAATCTGGTTAATTTTCTATTCACAACGTGTATACAAGCATTCATATGGTATAACAATTTTCCGCATATCTACAACGTAGAGCTACGCTGCCAATACATGAAGAAATGTAAGCACTGCTTCCTTAAGCTGCCTGTCACCAAGCTTTCCTACCGAAACTTCTTTTAATTTTGTTAAAAGTCACAGTTATTGGGAGGTGGATCAGGGCTGTAGGGTGGATATTCAAAAGCTTTCCAACTGAAAGTTTGAAGAGGTTTTCGTTTGAACTGTGGTAAATAGACAGACATTGTCGTGCAGAAAGACCACACCTTTGAACAGCAGGCGCCGAATGGAGAACTTTGGTAGGAAAAGAAATTGATGAATTGCAAAGGGCTTAGAATGAAAGTGCTTATATTTCTGTATAGGCGACTGACTGGCAGAGGTGGTGTACGATGAAGGTATACAAAATATTGTTATATTGTACTCTAAGTGCTTAAGTATACGGAGAGACTGTATGGAAATGTAACCTAATGTATGTACATAAAAAAGGTTAACATTTATTAATCAAACGGTTACGAGCGTCCCTCGTATTACTTAAATATGTCATTCTTTAATCCGATTGTACAGCTCTTTTTGTTTAAAAAAAACCTAATTTGAAACAATTACAGATACATTTAATGACAAAGAAAAGGTCACATTTTTAGAATTAAGTAACCCATAGTTTATCCTAAAGCTCTTAAAATTTTGCTTTTCCTTACTGCTTTACAAAGTACATTTTTGCTGAAAAAGTAAAATTCCCAACACTGTAAAATGAATTCAGTCAGTCGTCTTTCAGTTTAGAAAGTAAGTTAAAATAAAGTCGCAAGTAATAGCAAATAAATAAGAGTATAAATTAAACTAAAATTCTCACTATCAACAATTTCTGTCTTACTACACCTAAACAAGTATAAAGGGGGAAAAATGTATTTCAAATTTGAAACTGAGCAAGGTTCAACATCACCCACCTATAAGGATGAATACTTACTTTCAGTTTTAACTCTTAAACGCGCAGTGTTCCCGCTCTGGGAACACCAAACTCTGACGTTTTGACTGTTGCCAGTCACGAAGAATAGATTTGATTTCTATAAAAATAGTTGCGGGTGACATAGCTCCACGAGAATCCTTTACGTTTTAGCACGTCATTTCCCGTCAAAAAATGGTCACGATTATTTTTAAACAGCACTGACATCCACTGAAAAATGGGAGAATGCGAGAACAGCTGGATAGATTGCCTAGTGCTGAAAAAAGGGCAGCCGTTGCCATCGATCGACTTAACTACCAGCAAGATGGCGGACGATCGAAACGTTCATCGCGTGCCACAGATTTAGAGACCCTTTTTTTGACGCAGCTGGTTGTGCGCCCTTTTTTCAGCATTGGGAAAGGGTTGCGCCTCAAAGGGTTAAATTGATGATTAAAAGGTGTGGTGAATTAGCAAAAACACATATTCTTTTAATTTAAACACTTCAGTTGCAACGTAAGACGAAAATATTAAAATACTTTTAAAAATATTTAAAAAGACCTATTGAAGAATAAACATGTTAAAAATAATAGCTGGTGGTGGCTCAGAGAAATAAAAATAAGCATTCTCTTAACAAGTGATAAACAATGGAGTCTCTCAAACAATTATGCCAACACCGAACTTTACATTGGCAAGAACAGAAATTTGGCTGAGATAACAAACACCAATTACACAGCTGCAATAAAATTTAAATGAATAAAATTAAAGTAATCAGACCGATCACGAATAATTTTGAAAGCTGATGCATGGCATGAAAATAAAATATGCCAAAAAGAAGGCAAACAGAGAGGAAGTAAAAAATTCGTTACGATTGCAAATGTGTACGATTTGTATCTGTACAATTACTGTATTGTATCTATACAAATTTTTTAAGTGTCATTAAGCAAATCTGACGTAATAAATCGATTTTTAATCCATATGCGATGTCCAGGCGGGAAAATAAACAATTAAAAAACTGCTGCATACGGGAAGAAGCAAAATGCGAATTTTAAAAGCCGAAGTGAAGGGAAAATGAGAAAATATAAGTTAGAATGCTTGATTTTGAATAGATTGCATGTAAGAAAAGGAAAACAAATGGTAATTAATATTAAATATGTGATCTACATCACATAATCCACAAGAACCTTGAACCCTCAAAATATACCTAACACGTACAGATACACGTTTTCAGTTTTTTACATTGATCTATAAAAATCTCTGAATTCTTGTACTTTTACAATATTGATTGTTTCGAGACTTTTTTCTTTTCTCAGACGTTTTAATACTTTATAGTTCTTTTTTTTACGTTATGTACTAGCAATAACGAAAAGAAAAATCTAATTCCATGTTACTTCGTAGCCACAAGAACCTGCTTAAGAAACAAAAATATGCATAACATAATAGAATTGAATGATCTTAGACAGGTCTGCAATGTATCAAAACCTGCAAAGTTATAAACAGAAGCTTGTAAAATGAAAAGAAGTAAAGAAGTAAAATTAATGTTTACATTGGCTTTAATTTAAATTACAAATAATCACAAAATACGGAAGAGTTTTTTCCCCCGAAAGTATTAAAGCCTTTTTATATAAGCTCAAAGATTTCACTGTCAGATGAATTAAAAAGGGTAAAATGAAAAATTATTATCTGAATTTTCGGTGTAAAATATCCTTAAGTAATATTTTAAAAAATATACCTATAAATTAAATCTAAATACAAGGATTTTTTGTATTTCTATTTTTATTTAATATTAAACTGTCGCGATATATAGACAATTTTTTATGCTTTCAAAATTTTTACAACGGAATGAAACAGAAAATAAAGAAAGGTGTACCGTTATAACACATCTACATTATGCATGCGAATCCACATTATAAAACTCACCAAAAATTCGTATTTATTTTCGTTTAGTTCAAATACAAAATTGTGTAAAGCAAGTAGGGTCGTTTTTTTAAAGCATAACATTCTTTTGATTTCATTGTTCTTTTTCAAAAATTTCACAGGGAAAGGAAATACACACACAAAAAAAAGTCTATACATTAGTAGATAACACAGACTCCTTTTTTGACATTTATCTTTTAACACCCTTTCTCGTTGATCTCACTTTTCATTAATATTAAACAAGGGTAGCATTAACGAAGGATTAGCTGGAAGTTGCTTCTTTATCTTTTGATGTCACAGCTAATCAAACTCAAGCGGTTATTTCCTCGCATTTAAGAAAGGCGGAAAGTCCCTCGGAATATATCGAATGACATGTACCTGACATTTATGAAACGTCTCCTACTTGGAAAGAAGAAGATATATAAAGTATAATATCAGCCTTTGCATTTTGATATTCTGCCCAACGTGTAAAGTACCACACGTGGAATATTATATTTTCTTGAAGTCTCCAGACATTAACTTGACAAGTTTCGTCTCTTATAAAACTAGAAGCTCGAGAGCATATAAAACCGCCGGAAAGGAGCTGTTTTCCAAAATGGAGTGATACTTACGTTTTATATGATCATATACTTGGGCATAAACATTATTTGTCCTTTTCTAAATGTTATTAAATTATTTACATTTTTTAACTCAGTTATAATAAGTAGTATCTTTTTTATAGATAATAAGAACAATTAGAACATTAGTATGTGTTGATTGCCAGGGTCTTTATGTTTAATATCTCTTGCTGGACCAGTTTGAGAGCTATACTGAATAAACTAATGATTTCTAAAACCTTACATAAAACCTCTTATTTTAAGCTTGCCAATTTGCTCTTCTGTGGTTTAACCCTTTGTGTCACCGTGATGCAAATACTCAACATACTAATTAAAGCTTCATAAATCAATCAGGTGTATTTAAAACTTCTTGAATGGCAATTTTTTCTAGAATTACGTGAACATAAAATATTAAAAAAAAGTCTGAAAAGTTTCTTTAATTAATATTGTAACACGAAAGAGCGTTTTGTTCTACAGCTGTAGCACTATTGGTTATTGTAGAACGATTTTAAAGATTTTTTTAAAAGCTCTTACCTTAAACTGTGCGCAAACACTTCAGTAACACTTTGGTATATTACAGATATATTTTCAAGTAATAAAAAGTAAGAATAATCATTTTATTGAACTATACAACAAACATCTTTTGGTCAATAAATGTTACATGTATTAAAAAATTAAAAGGTAAAAACTTAGTTTGTTTATAATTGTTCCTACGCATTGTTGTATTATTTTTTTTTAATTTCAAATGCTGAAATATAAAGGATCAGTTGTTGAGGGATCAATTATCAATAAAGGTCATTTTTGAATTTTCAATATGTCATTAAATATTATGTTAAAAATATGAATTTTCTTTAAAAATTGTTTTATAGTGATAAAACTTCATTTTCCTGATTGTATTTTTTGTATATATAGTCACTCTAAAACAGTTAGTTTTTTATATTTACTAAATATAAGACTATAATAAAAAAATAGATCATAAAAATTAACAGCGTATTATTGAAAAGCTTTTTTCTAATCCGAAATATTCTCTAGTTGGAAGTTTTGCACTGATACTTTTAAAAATATAAAGATGAATCTTATTTATTTTAGAATTTTAAAAATTGAGTCTTTCCCGATTATAGCCGATTTCTCACATTTTTCTTTACTTTAAAATAAGGCATTTAATAAAGCAATAGACTTATTAGCTTTAAGTTTTGCAAGTATCAGAAAAAGGAAATTGCTTAAGAAATCTTAAATTCATCCCTTCGCCTTAATTTTTCGGGAGGTGGCACAAAACGTTTTCAGAGCAATTCACACATTCCCTCTAAGAAAAATTATATATATGGGAACTTCTTATACATACATACATACATACATACATACATATACACACATATACATATATATATATATATATATATATCTTTCACATATACATAATTTTTCTTTCGGATGGAAAACTAATGCAAAATATATCTAGAAAAGCAAAGGAGGATCATCTAGCACTAATAGTAACAGGACCAAACATTAATCATCAACTGTTGGGTATAACTAAATTACAGTCAGGAACAGGAATTGCTATGGTGAATAACGTTGCAGAATTGTTATATAAATGAGATATTACTGAGCTGTTGCTGGTATGTACTTAGATTTGACATTCAGTAATACTGGTATTAAAAATTGGAGTATGTTTGACATTGGACAAAAGCCAAGACAACATTTGTGTTTTGTTTTTCCGCACAAATTCTAGAAATTAGGCTTTCTCCTGTATTCACACAATGCATGGGGCCATCCACCTCCAGTGAACCTACTGTACTGCTTTCTAAAAGATAATTTTGAACCGCTGAGGTGCTGGCAGCACTTGAGAGGGATATGGAATCAGTAATGGAAATTACGCAATGCGAACTTATGATGCCCCACACAAGAAAAAATTACAAGTTACTGGAGCTTGTAGTAACTTTTCTGGGAGGAACATCTCGTGGTGTATGTTTTCATGTGCCAGGACTGTCCATCTTTCTAGATCAATGTCGAACATTCTTTATAGCTTCAAGTTGTGGATGTGTCGTAGCCAGTTCAAACTTGAAGAAAGACAAAGCAAAGGTACTCGTGACATTTGTATCTTTATTGTAAAAGAATACTTGAGTCCTTGGTTTACAGCACTCCTACTTCTGCAAGCACAGATAAATGATGTGGAGTTTCTTTAGCTACTTGTACCATAAAAAGAGAAAAACCTTGAAGCCAATAAACTGTCACATATTTGGTATTTTATTAAGTATTTAGGCGAGCATCTCGTAGCACCAGCTTTCTTTGATTCTCATGTTTCAGAGGAGTAAAATCAAAAGATGGTAAAAGCTATTCATGAACGAGATAGAATGAATCACAAGAGCACAAGACTGCAAAAGCAAGAGATTGAGGAATTTATGACTAAAATATTATCCAATTTTGCGACGAACAGATGTGACTATTATGCACCGAGAAAAAGTTCCTATAAATCGATCTTGAGCATAGGGAACTTCTAGAGATAGCTAGCTTGAGCATAACTTCGAAATAGCAAAGGAACTGAGAATTGTGCATGACAATGCGGAACGTGGCGTGGCCCTTGTTGACGCATTTGCTAAGATTACCCCTTAATAACGAAGAGCACAAACAGCGCCTACATAAGGTGTTTCAGGAAGTTTTTAAAAATTACCGAGGGGAGGTGTTAATTTAAGACCTAATGAGTGAGTTAGTATATATTTTTGTGTATTTGATTTGTTTTTCATATATTCCCTATATTTGCTTTGTTTTTCTTATTTTTCTGTACATTATTTGGTTTACATGTTTTTTTTTCTGTGTTTGATTTATTTTTCAAATGTTCTGTTATTGCATATTTTTTCAGTATGTCGAAATTTGATACGGCTGCGTGACCTCTAAATGTAAGTATCTTTTACCAAAATTTTACACACATTATAATTGTACAAAGTGGCACGAAATAAGAGGGTGAGATGAACAAAAATATAAAGTTTATTCTTTTCCGTAGGTTTCTGAATGACCCTAGTATATACACATTAGTATTTGCATTAGCTGTAAAATTGCTCTCATTTCCGTGCAAATGGCAGTTGTAAAGCTAGATACACAAAACACATGATTCAATTTGCATAGAATATTTAAATTTATATAAAGAAAAACAATGCTTAGCCTTTTAATTTATATGCATTTATTCTCTCATAAGGAGAAATAAATTTGAAGTTTTTAATTCTAACGAAATAAAATTCAGATTTTAAAAGCAAGCTCGAAAATTAGAATGACTATTATGATTATTAATATTTTTCTTAAAAAAGGTTATTCTTCTAAAAATAATTATACCAGGCATGTAAAGAGCAAACAATGACACAAAAAGTGCACATTTTTCTAATTAATAAAACTCATACTGGCACTGAAAAGTAAACAAGCTAGCCAATTACACATTCACTCCAGACTTTCTGTGGGCAGAGAGATTGGAAGATCAAAAGCTTAAGAGTTTAATCCTCAGACTTAAAGAGATTAATTCAAGGATTGTTAAACCCGATAATTTAGAAAAGTCATTTTCGTTAAGAAAAGAGTGGTGACTGTTCAGTTCAGACTATATTAGAAGTCATTCCATATGGCATCACGACATAATTATTTGTCCCATATCACTAAATTTTTTAAAAGCTTAATGGAATATAGAAAAGGCTGAATAATTTATATTTTTTAAGAAGTATTTCTGGAAATTTATCATGCTATTTGGATTTCATAGAATTATGTTTAATTACATTTTAATTTCGAAGAACATTAGGAGATGGCGTATTTTTTTTAAACTTTAGCATTCTGCTTAAGAAGGTCGTGTTTATTTAATCACTATTTTATATTTTCATATCTAAAAGTAGTATTTTTGCATATTTTGCAACTAAACCTTTCAAAAATTTTTGAAAGTAATTCTCCACTCATAAATTTTTTTGCTATTTCAACCTTGTGATGAAATTAATATTTTATCATCGATGAAATTAATGTTTCTTCTGTATTTTATTTTTTAATAATGTATCAATTTTGCAATTTTTTAAAATTGAATTTTGAAACTTTTCAGTCAATTTTAGAGTCTTTTATATCTTTAAAACAGCGAAATATTCTTTTATTGAAAATGAAAGAACACTATGCATAGTATGCATTGAAACTTCATCTGCATACTCTAGTGAATTTTAAAAGATAATCGGAAGAGAATACTCAAAATGTTTTTAAAAACTTTGTATTTATTTGTCTGAACCTTTTTTAAAATTTGTATTTATTATTATTATTATTATTATTATTATTATTATTACTATTATTATTACTGTTATTATATTTCGTTGCTGTATGAACTTCAATTGTTCAATTATTTTTATCTTACTATTTAGTCATCTTTGTTTTTTTTTTCCTTCAATCAAAAGTAATATTAGCAACAGAAGGATACAATCTGTAAAACTTTCACATTTATATGTTGAAGGAAGTATTCAGAAATAGTGATTTGCTACTGAATAAAATAACTTCGCTCTTGTGAATTAGGTTTACATACGTAGAATCAAATGTAATCCCAATTGCTTAGAAGTTATTTTACATTTAACATTTAAAAACAAAAATAAAAATGTTTAATTCCTTTCTATTCAAATTTAAATTAATGTAGCTTGTCATGAAGTACCTCCATTGTGTTCCGAATTATCAACCGTCTAAAAATGTAGTGCTATACACTATAAACCTTTATTTTATTCTCTGCATTTATAAAAGTTCATTTAAACTTATCACTCTGGATGTTCATCTTGGAGGAAAGCATCCAAAGCGATAAGTGTAGATATCCTTTCATTTTACTTTGCTCGAAAATATACACTAAAGATGAAAGATTGTTGTTGTTTCAAATAATGTCTGCAGATCACTGATGCCAGATCATCCATATAGGATTGCGATGAGCGGTTGGGAGCGACTTCCATTTTAGTGAGTCCGATTTAGCTCGGCCTGTCTCTTAATTTTTTACCAACTCCAGATGATAGACCTAGAATCTGAAATCGGCACCCCCAGAGGTATTGTTTTAACCTCGAGAACACTTTACCCACGAACAGGTTTTACGCATACCAGCTCCGGTTAGCGTACACAGTTCCACAGCAGTCCAGCCAAGAGAGAGGTTCACCCTTCCAACAACTGCGCAAGCCGGTTCTGCTTCGTTAACCGTGTCTTCACGGGAACGGAGTTTTGGTGACTAGGACTTAAGCCACTGCGGGCAAGAGGAAACAATTTGAATCACGACCAACTTTTCATGAAAGAGTCCTTCTGTGAACGGATGATTCAACCAGAGTTTGTTTTGTTTGTTTGTTAGCCACAGTGTTTCGAGATCTATAGCACTTTTATGGCTGTCATCTCAGTTGTTCATAAGTACACAATCATATTTATTTACATCAAAGTACAATTGACAAATGTTTACATCCACGCCCAAAGCCAGGAGTCGAACCCGGGCACAAAGGATGGTAGTAGGCCGCGCTAGCCACTACACCGCCTGGGCGGCGACCAGAGTTCACTCTGGAAATCGTAAAATTGTAAAACAAATGATCCGCCGGTTTCCTCCGACTCATTTACTACTTAACTGATAGCTTCGTGATTGAGAGGGACTGCGCACGCGCAAGACTGACAGAGAGCGTTATTTTAAACCACCGAACTGAATGAAGATATGTAATTAAGGATGATCACCCTGGATGACTTCACACTGATTGATTCACTTTGCGTGTACATCAAATATGATACAGTGCAAATGGCACGAAAGCTTAGTTACTTGCGAGGAGTTTCTTTTGTAGTCGAAATTTTTGCTTTACGAACGATTCATCAAGGTGGAAGTGCCTATGTTTTACGAGAGTAGTGTTTGTTGCGAGTGTTTCGAAAGTTGAAGTTTTATTCATAGAAGTAACTAAACATTCACTATAAAATTGATGATTAGTGATATTAAATATAAAAATCTGATAAATTAGCTGCAATCTTTCTCTGGAAAAACGTTGGTCCTTGAATTGATGCTCAAGATACAAAATCGTGGAGAAAAGCTTCTCCATACATATGTGGCAGCTAATTTATCACCACTTTACAGTTAAATATTCAACTACTATCAATAAGGTATTTAATGAGAGAAAATATTAGTAAAATATGTCAGTGTACACGATGAAAAGTTCGCTATGGCCTTTTATATTATGGTTATTATATATACATGAATATTCGTCTCATAATTAGATGCATGATGAACTTATTTATACTTTGCTATCCTTCTATAAACAAAAGTATGAAATCGCCTGCCCAATCTCTATACTAATATGTATTTTCACTTTTTAACTAAACTAAACAAACTCGAAGTACATCAGCGCACAACGACCAAAGCCTGCTATGCCCACGAGCGTTTTCTAGACTATGGTCCCCTGGATTCAGAATCATGCACCAAGGCCAAGTGTCAGCCTGACATGAGGCCTCCAGCATTTAATTTCTAAATGAGGTGCGTCATCTTTTTGTTGACCCACTAAAATGGTGAAAGGTTCAGCTTATTTCATCCACAACCCTATGATCGAACTTCGTTATGAAGGCCCATATAAAAGGATCTGCAGCATGGTAACACAATGCAGTAATACCATGCTACTGGGCTTGCGGCTTTTACTTACAAAAGCCTCTTAGATTTGCTGAAGGTTTGCTAATTTAAAGACTGTTTAAACAATATCTTCTTCAAAAAAATAATTTGAAGAACGACTTTGTTAATTGCACACTATTAGAATAACCATTTCTCTTTAAAAAGCAAAAGAAACACCGTTTTTAGTTCAGATAGTTCTGACGATTTTTTCCGTACGAAAAATTATACTAAATTCTTGTTTCAGAGAGTTCAAATGATGCACTTGTCACTTAATAATTATAAGAACAATGTAAAATTTCATTGACAGATGGCACCACAATTACAAGTATCTAATACTTTTACAGACATAAATTTTCAACATATAGCTGATAAATGTACAGTATTGTAAAGAGTGTGCTGTTTTCGCGAAGCCATTTTTTAACCTAATGACTCTGCTAATATAATCCTTGGCAGTACGTGGAACGCTCCTTTAGATTTTTTGCAAATGGACATCGACATTAAGGCTGACAATAAGGTGGACAATATTACCCGAAAAAAATCTAACAATGTAACCAGTATCAGCATGCATATAGTCCCAAATATACCAGAAAGAAGTCCCCGAAGTTGTTCAGCTCTTTAAAATTCATCTCTTTCAAATTCATATCTTTTTCAAAATATATCAATTTTCTGTAAGTGAAATAAGTTCTGTAAGTGTAAGTTCTGAAAGTGAAAGATCAAAATTCTGTAAGTGCAACGACGTTACGTTTGTTCCAAATAAAATATATCCACTTTCTTTTCTTTAAATGAATGCTCGATAAGATTGACTAATGCAAACAAATAATGCCAGCGGTCATGATTTGCAACTCAGATGATCTTCCACTTTTCCGATTTATGGAAAATAAAAACCGTTCATGTTACAGCACATTGCATTGATGGATTGGAGTACAGAATTCTCTGAAATATCAAAAGCATTGTTTAAATCAGGGGCGGCCAAATCCTGTCGCAATCTTTCTTTTATTGTCTTGAGACAGGTTGAAAATTTTATAAATAATTGAGATCCTGGGAACATTTTTTTTAATAATTTATACTTCATGGAGAGGAAGCACTCGTACACTCCATACTGCATGGTCATCAAAAATCGAATCACATTTGATCCTCTACTAAATATTCCAAAAATTGATGCCAGACTCCTCTTCTTAAGAACAATAATGCCAGTCATATGTTTGCACGTTAGTTTTTCCTACCTAAAGCCTACCAGCATTCGTGTTTTCCAACTATACCCGTGCGCACAACGAAGTATAAAAGGCACTCTAAATTTGTATGGCGCATCTGAACTACAAGGGCGACTCAAATGAAAGTGAGCCAACCCCTCCTGCACAAGAATGGTTCGGTCCGTCATCTGCGACGCACACACATAGAACAGAGGCATCCCTCATTTATGAAAATGATGCGAAAGTGTGAGGTAAAAGTTCTTTGAGGCTCTCATACCTTGGGTTGACGATGGTAGCATGGCATAATGGACGCTCCAAAATAAGAACAGCGTGGTGTGGTCAGGTTTTTGACAGCTGAAGGGGTTTCTCAACAAGAAATTAGTCGCCGTATGACTGCCGTGAACGGTGAATATTGCATCTCATTGGCCACTGTGAAGCGTTGGAGAGAACGGTTCAGAGAAGGACATGGAAGTTGCAAAGACGATCCAAGACTGGGCCAAAGCCACCTCGCAACCACCCCCCGACAAAATTGCACAGGTTGATGAGCTGATTAGACAAAGCCATACAGCCCAGATTTGCCGCCATGCGACTTTCACATTTTCAGAAAACTGAAAAGACATCTCAAGGGTACCAGATTCGTGTCGGACGCCGCTGTGAAGGAGTCAGTTACAGACTTTTTGAATCAGCAGCCTACGGAGTATTATGAAACGGGAATCATGCGGCTCGTTTGTCAATGGGACAAATGTATCAATGTTCATAAAGAATACTTTTAAATAAAGCACTCTGTTTGTCATATATTCGTATTGGCTCACTTTCATTTGACACGCCCTCGTAGTTTCGGAAAATTCTTTTTCGCATGATATGAGAAAGGTTGGCCAACCCTGGTTTAAATTATCAGAATCACAAATTTTGTTTAATTTGGGGGAAGTTTCCCCATTTTAAAATAAGATTTTTTTACTAGCCTGTTATTTAATAAACTTATGATATTTTGTCTCACTTAATCTTTAACAAAACTTGGCCCGCTTTACGAAATGCGTATTTACATTCCTATTTCATACGAGGACTTGATTTATTAAAACGTCAGTAACATCTATGGACGCTGCATCCGGAACAGTTAAACGACACTCCAGAACAAATGCTCTTTTCCGAAACCACATCAGTAAAAGATCAGAACAAAAACCAAGAGTATTTTCTTGTCCTCAATCGTCCCTTTCCCTTACTGCACGATTTTATCTGTTCCCTGCTTAGTATTAATGACATACGATGGTGTCTAAAGTTAAGGAATCAGAGAATGGGACCATAGGAAAACGTTGATGTTTCCTACACACTTTTCGTTTATCCCTGCAAAAGCTCACATGCTTTTGTTGGGGGTCGGTTGGGGGGGGGGAGGGTGCGGGGGTTCATTTAACATTTACCCCGCACTACTCAAGCCGGTCACGTACCGCCGGTAAGGCTGCTATATTTCTCATAGGGAAAAATTCGCTGCTCTATCACGGAATCAGTATGGCTTGGGGAATTTTCTACAGAGGGAATGAAAATTCGTTTAGTGATTTATAAAGAAAGACCTCGCATTGAAGTTTAATGACATATTAATGTGTATAACAGAACGGACGGGATTAAAGTTCATTTAAATGAGGGATGGCTTTTTGCGAATTACAATTTTAAAATTTCATGAGGAATGGCTTTAGACTGAAGAAAAAAAGCTATTTATTGATTTCCTTACCGAGTGTTCGTTTTACAAGTTTAAAAAAAATCATTTGACGGTTGTGAAGTCATAGTATCGAAATCGGAATCAGAGCTATTGTGTTTTGTTTAAGGAGTCCTATTATTTTTTTTTCCTTGATCATAAATACATGTAAATAAAATAAACTAAGGTTCACATTAGGATAGCCTTGTCATCTTGTTTCGCATAAAGTTTAAGAGGAAGTCATCCGACACGAACTGATGTTTAAGCTGACCGAAGACAGTGAACAGGCATGTTAAACATACGCTACTGAAAGTCCTCAGGGAGATCACTAAATTTTCCAAACGATTCAAAATATTCCAATATTATTTCTGTTCTATTAAGAATATTCGAGGAGGACAAGTTCTTAGTTTCGAGATTAAATTAAAATAAACTAAACTAAACTAAACTAAATTAAATTAAATTAAATTAAACTCCCGATTAAAACTTATCAATGCAATAATTTCAAGAGGTCATTTTCAATAATTCTGGTCTATTTATTCTCTTCTAAATATTTTTTAAGCCTTGTTTTGTCGTCGTACGTAACCATAAGCTACCCGTGTATACATTTCTTAATGTAAAAAGGTGAACAGCAAACAATGAAATAAAAAGTAGAAATTATTCTATTCTTTGTTCAGTTTTCGATAAATGGAAATTTTGCGAATATGATACAGGCATTCTAACATTCTCACCGACTTTTGAAATTCACATTAATGGGGCAGAAGTATGATTAAATAACAATTACTTTTCAAGCAAAATCTTTTGGGTATTTATTGTAACAGAAAATCCCATAGAAATTCATACAAAAACAAGACTTTATCACTTCAGAATTTAGACCGGGAATAATTTTTACTACTAATGACCAAAAAGTCTTTTTTTGTATCAAATTCCTAAAATTCAGAAGAATATAAATAAAGATTAAAGGAATGCAGACTAGAAAGATGCAATTACCAGTGCAAACAATCTTACACATATTTTTTACTTAAGTAAAGTGACAATAAAACTGAATCGATAGTTGGTCTAATAAGAAGTTTAATATTAACTTAATATTATTACTTATATAATAATTTTATTCGCATCTAGTAAAACAAACCAATTATTGTATCTAATAAAACAAAATGAAAATTTATTATTATGTATATCAGATTACAGATTGAGTGCAAAAGCATAATGAAAAATAACATTTCTAAGTATAGAAAAAGCTAGAAATGTTTTTTTTTAATAATTTGATTATAACTTCCGAAGCAAAAAAAAAAAAAAAAATATGCATAATTTTGTAAGTTTAATTCAGATAACTATTTTCTCTTTTGCGTAAAAAAATCTCTCTCACATCTTTACTCAAAATATTTATCGAGAAGTTATTGCCAATTATGGATTAAAAAATTCATAAATGACGTTTTTTGTCGACTCCTTATAAAAAAGAATGTCCTCATTTATGGAGACACTATCGCTGCATTTAATTATTAAACTTGACGGAGATAAAGGTATTTAACCACGTTTTCCGCTAATATCTTCACCAAATTCTTCCGAGTTAAGAGGATTGGGAGATCTTAAGTATCAAAGAATTAAACACTCGGCTTAAGCAGATTAATTTGAGCCCTTAAACTTGGCAACTGAATTGCTGTCATTATCTCAATGGAAGACATTTTTTATGGGTGCTAGAAAGGAAAGGCTTCAAATTTTTATTTGGCTGAGTTTCAGGAATGTTTGTATAATGCTTCTCTTTTTTTATAGATTAGATGGAAACATAGCCTACAATTTTTATGAATTGCATTTTGATTTTTAACACGTTATATTGATTTTCAGCGTGGTAAGATTTTAAGTAGAAGCAATATTAAGTTTGTTCCATTTCAATTTGACAATTTGCGATTGCATAGAACATTAAGGAAACATAATGAGTAATTTTTTGAGAATTATCCTTCTCGAGATTTAATTATAAACAAGAAGCCACAAATTCCTTCATTATAATAACAATTAGAAGTATCACTCACCATAACACAGAAGGAATAATCAATCTTAATGTAGAGGGCGTTTCAAAATTACAGGAACAAACTTCTAGAAAGAGTAGGTTACACGAAGAAGGTTGGGAATTACATAGCGATAGGTGGTTGGAAACGTAGTTTTCGTGTATGTTTTAATAATCAATTTGGAAGAAGAGTTCCAGTGATGGTGAACTTTCTGACAGCGGTTTTTTGAAAAATAATGCATCTTTCACAGATTGCACTTGATAAAAATTTTTAATTCAGATTTTTATTTTTATTTTATTTGAAAGATTAGCGATATGTTGGAGGAAATCCCATTGATTATGAAACTTGGTAAAGAAATTAGACTCACATACCAACACCTCTTCCAAAGTCATTATTAATAGGTACATGAAGACGAAATTTCCTACCCCACATTACTATGCGATTCTGATCAGTCTTGGTGCAACCTACCCCTCCTAGAAGTTACTCCTCTAATTTTGGAACACCTTGTATGTGTCATATCAGTTCTAGAGCTGGTGGTAAGTTGCAGGATATTGGGTAGTACGTGTAATTTTTAACATCCCAACCTCATTCTTCTGGATTGATTTTTTCTTCAATAAAATTTTGTGACGCAAGTCACCAATAAAGGCAATCACTCACTCAATACGATATGATGTTTCTGCACAAAAAAAACCCGCGCTACATTGAGATGCAGATGAAAGCTTAATGATCTGGCCTGCTCAACAGCTTGTAGAATGTGTCAAATCAATGGATGTGAAAACAATGATAGCTAGGAATATTGTGTTGTTGTTGTAACTTATCCCCTTGGTGTAGAAAAGCCTACATCAAGTCCAACAGACCCCCGTCGCATGAGAGCTTCAAAAATCTTCTCCTGATCATCCAACAGCTGCCTCCAGGAAGCGTCTAAACAATCAAAAAGGTGGTCAGGGCTAGCAGGGACGGAACAACAGTAAGGGGAATACTTGTTTTCCCCATTTCTGAAATTTCATGCATTTTAAATTACCACTTCTGAACCTCACCAATGTAGTTTGGAGAGGATTGGGGCCTCTGAAAAGCAGACATAGGCCCTGGCTCTTAGCAGCATACCAGTTATGAAATGGAGGGAAGCGCCAAGTTGAGAGTATTGTATTTTTATGGAGCGAGTGGATTTCGTAAGGATTTAGTTCTGCAGAGTTGGTGATCGGAAGATTACAACAATTTCTAGCAAGTGTATCTGCAATCTCATTTCCGTTCACCACCAACGTGCGGTGGTATCCATTGGAAACAAACAGGTTTCCTCAGGTTTAGCTCGAGCTTAGCTCAGAGAAGTGCTGAAATATCCTGATCAGGTTTATTTTATATTTTTGGCCATTTTTTTAGGTATTGAATGACACTCCTACTGTTCGTCAAAAGCTAGGAATGTGATCAAAGTAATGAAAATAACTTTGAAACATTCTGAAAACAAGTTCACAAACATTCGTTTCTGAAACATTTCTGAAAACAAAAACATTTTAACAGCAATTTAAGATATGTACATTAAGATTTTTTGGTATGTTTTTGGCTTACGCAAAGATACAAGAGAGTTATCTGATTGATTAGATGGGGGGATGCCTTGGCCGGAGAACTCTTTAATCGTTTTCCTTTTTACGTTATCTCTGGAGAAAACCGCGACGAAATTCCAGAAGTTCTACAACACTGACGAATACTTAACAATCGGTTTCAGGACATTTTAAATGTCATCTTCCAAGGTGGGAAAACTTGTAAAAAGGGAGACTAACCATTCAACATCAACCATTCAATAAATACGCAATTGGATTCAATAAATTTCAGATATAATACATCTACTACGCTGTTTCGAAAAATGTACACAAGAGCTCCTCAGACTACAAAAGCTCAAATTCACATCCACGTTTAGTTGCTTTTTAAAAAGGAAAAACCACAAACTCTTGCCTCTACTATAAATTTCTTAAGATGCGTTTCACAAATTAAGTAAATAATGAATAAAAAAAGTAAATCTTTTGTACTTTACAAGTTCAGTGTGCATTAGATTATACTGTCTTTTAAGCAAAATACAGAAAATAATGCTTTTTAAATTGAATTTTCTAACTTCATGAATAATTTACCAATTTAGTGCTATTTTTTTGGACTTGCTTCATTTAATTAATTATGAGAGCACCTCCCTGTTCAAATAATTTTATACATACCGAAGAAACAGGTACTTATCAAGTTTAATTTTGTATTAAAATACATCACAAAAATCTTATTCTCTTTCTTTATTCCAAATTCATAAAATTCAGCCTTTTTCATATTCTTTGTTTATACAATTCACTTTAACAAGTTCAGATTTTATTTCTCAAATCTAATTTCCGCAGACTAACCCCGCAACAAGCGCACCTTGAGCACATCTCATTGTAGCACATCAAAACATATAAATACCATCAATTACTATTTAAGTCGACTGAAAAAAAAAATCCCTGAAGAAGTTTAATTAAAACTTTGTACGGCGCGACACGTTTGCAAAAATGAAACCTGCGGTTAAATTCTTAAATAAAGGAAGAAAAACTTAAATCTCATATTAAACTTACAAATTAACTTTCAGATAAGAATGCTTTAACGAAATTTAACTTTTTTACATTTTTTTTTCATAGAGTAAATAGAAGTTTCCGGTAAAAGACAAAGAAGGTTCGTTTAGATACGGTTTTAGTTATCTATTAATTCTTTTTGTCTACGTTACGTGGAGTGAGTTACAGGCTTTGTTGGAATCGCCCTTTTTCACCAAATTGTTTGCCTAGTTGCTCATTTATTTTGTTACACTGGAATTTGTTATTTAATCAGAATTTTCTGAAAGCAGAATTTTATTTAGCTATTTTTTTGAGTGTCACGTGAGGTTGTGTTTCTCAAAAGCGACGTGTACACTAAAGAAGTAGAGAACGTATTCACGCAGTTTTTCCCAGCCGGCCAAAAAAAAAAAAAAAACCCTTGAAAGGCAACTTTTTTTTAACGAATATTTTAAAGTTTAGTTGAATTTTTGATGAAATTGATGCAATCTAGAGTTTTTTACTCATCAGAATTGGTTTGACGATTACTAATTGGGGAAGCTCATTTGATTACTAAAAATACACATAATTGCTCTTGCATTAAAACTAGCAGCTGTCCGATCATCTTTGTGCAGGATGCAATGTCTCTTAATATTAATATCCAGAGACTAGAACTGATAAACGAAACAACTTAAAGAGAGTATAAAATGTTAATACTAAATATTGAAAAGAAACTTTTTCTTGAATAAAGAATTGCTGTTAACATTTTAAATAATCAAAGCATTTCTAAATTTTATGTGGGTTATTTTTCGTTGACGCTGAGCTTACACTGATTGTTACTGAAAAAATTAATTGAGTTATTGCATTATTGCTAAACAAAACATTTCATCATTCTATTTTATATATAATCATTGCTCACAAAATGTAATGATTACATCTAAACTCTGGAAAGTACCCAAATTTAAGAATGGCGTTTTAAAAAAAATTTCTATTTACACCATAGTTGCCAGTGGTTAGGGAAAATGTTATTTCACTTAATACATAATATATATAATTTCAGAAGAATATAACTTGAAGTTATTTTAGAAAAAAAAAATCCACACAAATGTTTAATACAAACGCTTGTTTGCCTAAGCAAGTTACTTATCAAAATTATTAAATGAATTTTGAACCAATTCATAACTGTATCAGTTATGCATATTCACTTTTAAAAGCTATGATAAATTCGCCTTTTATTTTATAATTTTTTCTAGTCTCATCAATTGATTTGTCATTAAAAGAATTCATCTAAAACACTTTCTATTTCCATTTCTCGGTGTCAATTACTGCATCTAAATGAACGAATAACGATTGGGGAAGGAGCATTTTTCTTCATTTAATTTACTTTTTTCTCCCCCCGAAAAAACACAATCGTCCACTCTATAACGACGATCCATCAATTCCCCCTTCACACAAGCTTGGACATTTTACTCTAGAATGACCTTTCTTCCAAATCTTTTTATCAAAATAGATGAGTCTCATCTTTGCCGTGATAGGAAAAAAAAAATTCGTTCACAGCGAAAATTTCGGGAAAAGTTAGAAAAACAATTTAAACTGTCACTCTGGCTGATATTTTTTTCAGACAAATGACTGACCAGTATAGGGTAGGTAATTTGGCAAGATGTGGAAAAAGTTTGTGGCTCATAATGAAATAGAAATTGTTATTAACGTGATGATTTGAACGGTGAGGAATCTTCCTTGGCAAGAGATTTAGGAAGTGAGTGAAATTTCGATAAATTCTGTAGGTTTCTCGAAAAAGTTACTTAATAATGGAATTAAAATTATTTTGTGAAAGCTCTGAAACCTAAAACTACACTGCAAGAAATACTAGTAATGAAATATTGCTGTAAAGTAATACAGCTCAAGTGTTGAAGCTCTGGAATGCAGTACTGTGTGTTGTAAATTCACTAATGGAATGATATAATGACGTTGATAAACCAATCAGGAAGAACCTTGTACAACAAATTCACGCAGTCTACATCACAAAGTATGGCCGTTACGTTTATCCACACGTTGTGATGTAATCTAGATATTTTTTCTGTGTACTTGTAAATGATAAATATTAGTCAGAATAATGTAATGCAAAGTATAAGGGTGTATTTTTTCTACTTAACTTTTATGTAGTATTTTTTCTACTCAACTTTTACAATGAACTTTTGCAATGATGTGAACTTTTAACTGACAGAGTGTGGTTTTTAAGATTTAGAAATTCACCTGCAGAATGATAGCACAATGAAACAAACCTCTACGAGCGACCACCCCTATTAAGCGACCCCACCTCCAACGACCCAATTTTTAAACTACCGATTTTTAATCCTATCTACCTAATGTTAAAAAACCACAAGAAGAGACCACACAAGCCTGTAAAGCGACCTTGCCGGACCCCTGTAAAATTTTTTTCTTTGCATTTTTCCGCAGTCAAAGTAAACAAAAATAACATTTCAAGGCAATTGCTCTATCTATTTAAAATCGAAAGTAAGTGCAAGTATAGTTCTAGCATCACGATGTGGCGGCTTTTGACGTATGAGTCACGTGATGTTTTAAGGGTTTATTTCCGCGTTTTAGCTGAAGAAATGAGAAATGAATGTGAATTAATATTATACTTAGATGATAACCCTACTTTACCTTTTAATTTCTACTTTCTTAAGCTTAAACGCAGAAATAAGCTCTCAAAACAACATGTGATTACACGTCATAGCCGACAAATCGTCTCATCACGTACACTACAATTTTTCACTGGTTATCTCGTCAGCGTGAATTTCGGGAAATGGTGTGCTGGGATACTGTACAGTATGGTTTCAGTTGCAAATCTTGTATGTTGGAGTTAGAAAATAGACATGTCTAAAAGAGAGATTTTACCGTTGGAAAAGCGAATTGAAGTCATAGAACCATGCGAAAACGAAAATTATTAGAGGAAGCTGGCTGTTGTATTTGGTTGAGGGAAAACTCAAATCAACAAAATTTGAAAAATAAAGATTGTTATCCGTAAAGAATGGGAAAACTTGATGTTTGGTGGTGCAAAGCGATAGCGGATAGAAAAATTTCTAGAAACCAACAAAGTCTTAATTCAATGGTTTAAAACAGCTCGGGTGAAGAATATCCCAAAAAGTGGATCTTTGATGAAACAAAAAAGGCTGGAGATAGTGGACGCTCTCGGAATAAAAGATTTTACACCTAGCAAAGAGTGCCTTGACAAGTTTAGAGGTAATAATAATATCGTGCTTTGCGCATAATTCTGTGAAGCTGCCGATGTAGATGAGAACGTATGCGAAGACTGGGCAATAGGGTGGGCCGATTTTTTTTTTTTTCGAAATCACTATTCTAAATGTGTGGATGGAACGTTTTCTCTCTGGATTCTAACCTTATAAAAACCTTATAAAATATTATTGTGATTAGATAGTATCTTCTGCCCCCGCATCGCACTTACATATTTGGAGTTTGGGTAAAAATAAACATTTTTTTACTGGTCGTAAAAAACATAGTTATTTTTCACTGTTGTTATTCTAATACTGCGAGAAATGTGCCTGTAATAAAATATGCTTAAATTTATTAATTGGCTCATTTCCTGTACTATTGGAATAACAACAGGAAAAACTAATTATGTTTTTTACGCCACGTAAAAATTATCTATTTTTATCCAAATTCCGAAAATTCAAGTCCGATGCGGGGCAGAACATATTAGCGTATCGGAATAATATTTTACACCATTTTTATTGAAACCATAGAGAAAACTTTCCGCACTATTAGAATAGTGATTAAAAAAAATTCGGTCCACCCTATTGGACAACAAGACTACCATTACTTTTAGCTCCTCTCTCTCTGACAAGGAAATCTTTAATATGGATCAAACAGGACTGTTTTTTCGTGCCCTGCCAGACAAAATTATGATGGTTAAATCGGTGGATTCTGAGGGAGGAAACCAAGCAAAAGAAATGATTACGCTATCGTTTTGTGCTAGTTCTGCTGGCGAAAAATTAAAGCCACTAATGATAAGGAAGCCGAAAAAAACCAGGATGTTTCGAGGGAAAGAATATTGATAAACTTAGAGTTCACACACACACTAGAAGTCTAACAGAAAATTCTGGATGGCAACAGCAATATTCGAAGATTGACTTACGGATTTCGATTGAAAAATTTCCAAAGGAGGAAGAAACGTTCTTCTAGTCTTAGACAACGCAGCTTGCCACAAATTTGATATTTTTTCTTAAATGTGGAACTGCTATTTTTACCTCCTAACAGAATTCCAAAGCTTCAGCCTTTGGATCATGACATAATCAAATTGTTTAAGGTAGAATATCGACGATACGTTTTGGAGTCGATCATCGCAACAATGGATGATTGTGTGACTGCGCTTATGACCTAAATTTTATTGAGCCATCGGAGTTCTGCTATGGATAATTCATAACTTTTCAAGTAGATGACAGTTATAATGTTTAAGGCAGCCAACTCCTAGACAAAAAGGTGAAGCCGCTATCACAAACTTACCACGATGCAACTTTTTTTCTTTTAGGCCGTCCAGGTGGTGTAGGGGCTAAAGAACCATTCTATCACGCCTTGGGTTTGGGTTCGAATCCGTGCATGGGTGTTAACATATGTTTCCCCACATAGGGGGTAACGCTGGCCGACCACTGGGTGCCCCCATAATGAATTTGCCATGAATTTGGGCCATATTAGCATCGAATACTTGATGAGCAAGTGTCCGCCCTTTGAAAAAGAAAAAATAACTTTTTCTTTTAGTGCAGATTTAAGATCTTTGGCATCTGAGAACACAAATTTAAACAATGTAAGTGCGAAATACTGCGGGGTCTGCAGGGCCTACTTCATATTCAGTGACAGAAGAAAGAAAAAGATGATTAAACTTCATATCAGCTACACATGGTTCAATGAATCTTGTACTGGTGCCACTATTCATTTTTCTCCATAGGGTGCGCAAGAAGGATGCATTTAGAACTTTATAACTTCATCTGATTTTTAAAAATGTTACTTCCAATCTTATTAGAAGCAAAGTATACATTATCTTTAAACGCAGTTAACGGGTAGTTTTCAAATTTATTTTATTGCATTTTCATTTTTTCAGAATTTTTTAAGCATACCGATCTGTCAATAAATCTTCCTGTATGAGTTGAAAACAATTGTTTTTTGAATTAAAAAAATTAAGTTTGGTGTTTGATTATTTTTACATATTGCAATTCTTTATCACTATTTACTAAATGAACTTTTTAATTTTTGATATATGAAATCATAAATTCGTGGATCTGTGATGTTTTCGAGATTTCCAAATTTTTTAAAAGTTACATTATTATGCAATAATATTGTAATATTATAGTATACCGTTTATATTGTAGTTTACTTTCTGTTTTAATCAAAGTTTGAAAATAAAGTTTAATGAGCACTTGAATATTAAAGGTTTTTAATTTTTTTTAAATATAGGAATTTAATAAATTCAGTATTTGTATGTGAAAACGCCTGAAAAACTAATTCACGTCAAAAAATATTTTTCCAGACCATCACATAATTTTACGTGTTTTTCAATGGTTTTAAACTAATATTTTAGATAAAGGATAACAAAAATCCATAAGAGAACAATTCATTTTTTTAAAATTTATAACAACCGATATGTTACAGTGAATCATTACCCATTCTCGGACTTAAGCTACTTAAGTCGCTGTGCTAAATAAAGTAATTTATTGCTTAATCCTCTTATTCAAAATCGTTTAATCTGCAATTATTAAGTACAACGAAATGAGTATTTTTTATATATAACTTTTGCATTGCAATCATTAAGAAATATTCTAAATTGGTATAAATTTAATTTTTTTACTTCAGTATTATACGGAGACGTACTTTTTTTTTCTTGCTTTGATTCTTGTATTGCGGGTTTTGTCTTTTCCTGCGTTTCTTGCTAATAAATCTTATGGTGAAAACACGAAGGAGTATAAATACAATTTTAAGTACAAATTTAATTGAGTCTTGTTTTAAAAAATCTACATATGAATTTAATATAGAAGTATCGTTTTTATTAATTTGGATGCTCTATCATACGTCATAAAAATACATGTATCTTAGATGGCTAGGTTCAGATCGGGTGAAATGAGTAATATAATAATTTTTTTTTAATGAATATAGACCAAAATGGAGATACAAAAAAAAAATAAAATAAAAAATAAGAAAAAGAAAAAGAGAGAAAAAGACCTCATTTTATTTACTATTAGTTAGGCTCTGTTTTTAGTTCAATGAAATATTCGCAGACAACTGTCAGTTAATCTATAGAAATATTGTTAAGACATGCTGAAAAAATCAACTTTTACTGAAATCTAGAAAATTTTAATTTAATTTTAATTTTACTGTTGTATTTTTCTTTAAAAAATATTTCTTTTATCAATCGAAAAAAAAGGTTCCACATATTTTATAATTTTTTTAAATGATTACAATGGGGTTCAATGGGTTCAAGATTAGACATACTTGATTAAAATACAACTAATAATTTTTTACAGTAAAAAACTTTTTTGTATAGTAAGTTTGTGCATATCATAGAAATTGTTATCTTCTGAATTTTTAATAATCCACTGACCAGATTGTATGGTAGATAACACACCGTACTACGGTTTCGGGTTCACTTCCCGGCGGACGCTGTTCGATCACCGACTGGGCGTGGCTATTATTGTGTCTGTCAGTTTATAGGCGGGGGCAACATTGGTCCACCTACTAGGTGCCCCCACTATAAAGAGACTAACAACTGCGGTCCTAGTAGTGGCCAATTTTTTCAAGGCAAAGGTCAGCCATTGGAAAAAAAATATATATATATAATCCATAAAAATCTCAGTTAGATAAAATGACTACATTGAATCACTCGAACATTAAAAAATTAAAAAATTCATAAATTGTTATCATTTAACGTAAATAAATTATAATAATACATTATTGTGCGGCGCATTAAAAGTTTAGTTCACTGTTAGAAAATATCAATGACTTTATTTCCAAAGGAAGTAATTACAGTATTAGGATTGACTCCCGAATTAGGCTTGGCTGTTGTTGTTTTCTAGAGTTTAACGCTGAACACATACTTTGTGTTCCCACTGTAAAATCGCCAATAGTTTTGGCCACTGTAGTGATAAATGCCTAAACGCAAGTGCCCATCCTTAGGGAAAAACATATGTTTGACAAAGGTAGCAAGATACATTTATACGCTGAACTGAAAATTTATATCATAAAAGTGAATGAAGTAGTCCCCATGTACAGCTGCGGAAAAAAAAGGCCCACTTGCTCTTTATTTCGCCATCGTTCGTCGTATAGCAAAGTTATATATACCATTCGTTTGCAAATAACGTGTACTTTAATTTACTATTAATTTAATCTGCATAAGGGGCCGTCTTCATATTTAATTCTGCATCAACTTCGTTTTTCTCAATGGCAACCCCATATTTTGACTTTATTAAACAAAAGAAAACCTTCAAATTCCCCTAAATATAAATTTTCACCAATTTTCTACAATAATTTCCGGAGATATTGCGAATTCATTTTTGCGCGTTTTTAAGGGACTTTCTGCAAATTGAAAAACGCTATTTGTAGGTTCC
Source organism: Cheiracanthium punctorium (assembly GCA_038373885.1). Taxonomy (NCBI): domain Eukaryota; kingdom Metazoa; phylum Arthropoda; class Arachnida; order Araneae; family Cheiracanthiidae; genus Cheiracanthium; species Cheiracanthium punctorium. The sequence goes on from JAWZYV010011764.1 coordinate 633,161, forward strand.
GAACTTTTCGCCTTTCATTTATTTCGCTCGCGAGAATTAAAAGAAATTAATATTATTTTCAAGGAAAATATTGTTCCCATCTCTCTTAAAGTTTTTTGTACTGAGAATATCAAGGGTAGAATAGAATATTAAGTCTGTGGTCCAAATGACCCGTGAGTTCATAACTTCCTTGGTTCGTACACATGATTTAAGGGAAAAATGCAAAATGGCTAAGGATTTTGAAATTGTTATTCAGTGTTTCCCTTGATGTTTCTCTTAGACAGCTGAAGTGTTGGCAGGAGTTAGAGGCTGCTCCCTGCTTTTCTGACTACAAGCATGAATATTGCTCGACTCAGCTATGGTCGAACTTAAAGAATGGTTTCATGATTGAAAATTTATTTGTTTGAATTTCATGTAAAAAACGCAATTACTTTTTTGCCGACCCAATATTATCACTGTGTTTGTTATTTCACTTTCTTCATTTAATACTATCGCCTGCAATGTGCAATATTCTTAGACTTTTGTCGGTATTTTAATTTATAGTTAGATGAAATTTTTTCTACAGAAAAGATTAAGATTATTATTAAGATTGTGTGATTACGGCAACGCTACACTGGGGCGATCTGCCAAGGGGGATTGCCTTGGTAGGGGGACTTTCTAAGGGGTTCTAACGCGTATTCACGTTACATCTGGAGAAAACCTACCAAAACTCCAGACCGTTAGATCGACAGCCGCGCGATGGGACCCGAACCCGGGACCTGCACAATTCGGCCATCTACCATTTTCAGTGTCATAACCACTGTGCCATGGTGAGGCTTTTTTACAGAAAAACGTGATTTTGAATGTTTGATAAAGTATGGGGAATTCCAAAGACCTCATGTTTCCGATATTAAGAAAGGTCACATTCATGCCTGGAAAGTTGAGGATGTTAGTTTTTCAGAAATAGGACGTTGTATTAGAAGACATACATCTACTGCATCTAATTCTATAGCTGGAAAATATTTTATTTGGGAGAATATGGTAGCGGACGCAACAATACACGCTTTATAGAATCCCCAACTAATTTATTTGCTTCATAATTTGATATTTTTAATACTGGTATCTTTTACTGTGTTTTTGCACAAAATAAATCTAATTTACATTTATTTTATGCAATTAAAAAAAAATCACTTAATAAATTTATATATGGTCCCTTAACTCATGAAAATAACACATTTTATTTAATATAAATTAAACTACTGAACGTAAAAATTTGAAATTTTGCACAGCCATGTAATATTAATTTCTGCATCTATTTCCATCGAAATTTGGCTAGGTCGCTATTCATAATTTTTTTGAATATTAATTTAATAATTCATAATTCATATTAATGATTTATTAAAAATTATAAAAACATTAAATTATGTTTGTTCGTTTAGTTCTAATAGTACGAATAAAAATCAGCTTCTTACTACCAATATTATATGAGATATGAATTGAAGTATGAAAAAATATTTTAACATAAGGGGAGGGGGATTTTGGGTGCTCATTACTCACTCATTTACTGTCCAAATTTATTGAAAATTGGTGGCCGGGGTTAAAATGAGCTAAACTTTTGAAATATGAAGTGAAATCTAGGGGTTGCTATTGAGAAAAAAAAAGTTGGTGCAAATTTTAATATGTAGATGGCTCCTTGTGCAATTTTTATGCATAGCAAATTAAAGTGTGCGTCAATCGTAAACGATTGGTATCTGTGACTTTGCTGTGCGACGAACGACGGCCGAAAAATGTACAAGTGGGCCTTTTTTTTCCGTAGCTGTACATAAGAAATAGGGCCAAGTTATAGAAAATGGTGGAAAAAACATGTATTTTTTTTAAATGATTAAATTTAAGTTAATTAAATTATTGGCATGTAGTTCATACACTAGACTTATATAGATTGAAAATATAGCATTTAAAACAATTTCATGTGAAACACTTTTTTACAGTTTCATTTTTAGTTAAGCAAGTATTGCAAGACATTGATTCCATTTTCCCCTATGGTGGGGGAAAATGGGGACAGTACAAAAGTGCCTGTATAATTTTTTAAAAAATTATGCTTATGCTATGAACGAAAGAAAAGGCAATCAATTTAATAAATTCTTAAAATACTTTAAGCTTAAGATGCACAGAAAAGGATTAAAAAAGGATTCCTAAAATATCTAGCTAAAGAAATATTGTCCACGATTACCAAATTCAGGTTCACTCAGTATACGGGAAATGTTACTTAATTAATTCTTGGCTACGCTACTGGATCCGCAAAGTTAATTTCTTCAATAAACAGTTAATTAAAATGTCAATTTCATTGGTTTTAACTGTTCTTTCAGGAATATTTAACTAAAGAAATAGAAATGTCAGTATCAAACAGGGCTTTGTTAAGTCTAACCATAATACCATTTTACTCCACCTCAGAAGGAAAAAAAAATATTAAATAGAAATTGCAATTTTGATTTTTTTTTTTTTATATAATCCAGTTCGTTTAAAGTATCTCCACTAATATGCATTAAAATATAAATGCTTTACCTAATTATAAGGAATCTAGATGAGAGATTTTCAAAATCACTTATTAACAGGCAGGAAATTAAAAGCAAAATCAAGAAGTTTTTCACGCATTAATACTTTTGATATATCCTAAAACTTCATTAGAAGTACTTGTTACATTGTTAAAATATATCTACACAGGAAAAAAATATTGAGACAGCTAAATTTTTATGGTGAAAAATGGTATTTTTTAATATATCCCCATTTTCTCCCACCTGACCCTATGAATGGCCCTCTGAAGTACTTCAATAGAAGATTACAAACCGTCCATTTCTTAAAGGGAAGTCTCCAAATAGTGAATAAATGCTGCACATTCACCGTATCAAGATTTGAAATGACCAAAGCTGTTACTTTTTTGAAACATTTAAACTTCATTTAAGATTTTAAAACTTTCAAAGTTTAGAGAGTCAGTGCAAGTTACGACGGAGAAATTATAATCTCTCCAGAGGTATTACGCTGAGTAAAATCTGAAAAAGAATACAGAAAAGAGTAAAAAATAATAGTAAATTCAACGGAAAACCAAATGTGTGTGTATATATAGATATATAAACGACTAATAGTCATTTATTAGTTGTTTGTACCTGTACCTATATGGTACTTTCATATTATCCCGGCGGTCCGCCAAGACGTGCAATTCTTCAACACTATAGATGACGGTCACATGAAATTATTGATGGTTCTGAATGAGATCGGCAACAGTTTGCCAGCACATTTCACGAAAAAATAATTTGGCGGGAATGACCGTCGGGATTATACGTAAGTACCTATATATACTAATAAAACTTATACTACTATATACTAATAATTATATGTACTAATAATTATCATGTTTAAATTTTCATATGCCGTAACTTGGGTCCTAGCAAAATAATTATGAGGTCGTGTGCTTGTTAAGTACCTAGATGCAAAGTGAGAAAAATGTATAGATATATTTTTTTTAATTTAAAAATTCTTTTGCACGTGCTTTAAAGTTTCTTAGAAGCCCTTAATGCAAAAGCCTTTTTTTTCAGTTGATAAAGAAACACGTTAACTATCCCGTGTACATGGTAGCAAATATGCTACCATCCTTTTAACGCTATTACAGGAAAAATGTTTCGAAATGTAATTTTGAAGTCATAAAACTATCCACCGTACCTTTAATTAAAAATAGCAGTAGTTTCGGTTCACAAATGCCGAACTACTGCATCACCAGCATTAATGAATGGAAAATATTAAAATATTTCAGAGACAACATGTTCTATTATAAAATTTTCTACTATTTTAATAATATTTAATATGAGGAAAAATTCATAATTTTCATTTATAGGAAAGAAAATACATTAGCACTAGCTACAAAATAATTTTTAAAAAATTTTCAGTTACATTGTTAGAAGAGTTTTAAAATCATAGTGCTACAATTGAAGAAACATATAAAAATAGTTTTTACACATTATATTTACGTTTTTTCTTATTTACGTTATTTAAAATAACACCATTTCAACGAAAAAATACATTAATAAAATCCTATCTAAAATAAAATATTGAAAATGCCTACCAATGAACTGACTGAATTTTTATGTAACCGAAATATGTCTAAACAAAATAAAATAGAATAATATAAATCCAAATAAATAAAACAAGCTTTAAGACGTGATTTTTGGGAATTTGAAAAAGTATTAAACTACCAATTCCACGCAACTATTGCCTGATTTTAAATCTAACTATTTAATTTAAGTTTACTTAAATTAAAAAAAATTCGTTGAAATGAAAATATTACTAAATATCTCACATAGAATATCAACAATATTAAGCTTGACGTAATAAATCTGCTATAATTAACATTAAAGAATTAGAAATTATGTAAAAAATCATATAGTCTACAAATTAAAAATTTGTAAAGTGTAATGGCAAATAATCTATTTAAAAATAAGATATTGTGATATGTTATTTTTTAAGTAATGATAATTTTAACGAAAGAATCTTCAGTTGACTAGTGTCTGTTTTTACTCTCCCTTGCAGCAAAAGTTCTAAGGCAAAGTTTGAAACCCTTGAATCCAAGTGTTTAAACAATAGACTTTTGTGAACTGACTGTTAATCTTATTAAACATTCCCTCTATGTTCAACTTCACTAACTGCTAATTGTATAACAAGATTTTTCTCTTTTTTTTCTGAGGGCTTGGTAAGAGTCAAAGAAGTACACAAATTAGAAAAGTTAAACTCTTTTCTTCGTGCTGTTTCATCTTTTCTTTCTCTAATTTGAGTTGTGTTTATCTTGGTGAACGTGTGAGGATGATTCACAATCTAAATCAGGTGGGACGTTTACTTTTGAACAAAAATTGTTAAATTGCAAGTTGTTATGACTCAAAGAATGTTTCAACGTTATATCTATAAGCTTTATTTAATTATTTTGGATAATAACCAGCTTATTATACTGAATGGATTTTCTTGCATTTTACATAACATTTATAATATTTCTTCTACCATGTTAAACGTTCAGTGCAGAAATGAACTCCGTAAAATTGCTTAAACGTAATTCAAAGGGTTTATGTATATTGGTTTAAATTAAACCGTAATTTTACACAGATCTGTGTATCTGTGTTACAAATAAATCCTTTATTTACTCTTCAGTTTATGTTTAGAGTCGTTGTACATTGCGTGGTGGTTATCACACCACTCTACGATCAAACGTCCGGGCTCCACTCCCGATTTGGGCGCGGTTGTTAAATTGTTTGCACTTCATAAGGGGTAATGTTGAACAACAGCTAGTTGCTATTATTGAAAAAAATGTCCAATACTTCTGGTCTAAGTAGGAGGCCAATGCTTGAAGGGCAATTGGTCGCGAATAAATATTTCCTTTTTTTTTGCGTTGTGTGTGTCGCATCTAAAAATCCTTGCAATGGGTAAAATTGTATGTTTGCTTATTGACGATAATCGTTTCAAATGAATCTGAATGCTACCACCTATTTCAAATGAAACTATAATAATATACGAGGCGTATCCAGAAAGTAAGTTCCGTTTGGAAAAAAAAAAAATTGTAAAAAAATGTTTTTCAAGTCAATTTTATTTTTACATGAAAGAGCATACCTTAAACTATTTTTCTACATAGTTTTCGCCAATATTTAACCACTTGTCGTAGCGGGTTACCAGATTTTCTATACCTTCTCCATAGAAACTTCCCGCCAACGATGATAACCATGACTCCACAGCGCTTGCCGCCTAGCTCGCGCTTCATGTGCAGGAACAAGTGATACTCGGACGGCGCCAAGCGGAAGTCGGACGATCTGGGCTGTATGGCGGGTAATCGAACTGTTCCGAACGAACGGTCGAATCATCATTTGAGTGTCACCAGCAGTATGGTGCAGAGCATTGTCATGGAGAAGCATAAATCCTTTACTGAGCATTCCTCTCCATTTGTTTTGAATTGCATGCCAATTTTATTGCCAGTAGTTTTCTTAAAGTCGTGGTTATCATTGGCGGGAAGTTCCTATGAAGAAGGTATAGAAAAGCTGGTAACCCACTAGGACAAGTGTTTGACCATTGGCGTAAACTATATAGAAAAATAGTTTAAGGTATGCTCTTTCATGTAAAAACAAAATTTGCTTGAAAAAAATTGTTTACTATTTTTTTTTTCTAAACGGAACTTACTTTCTGGATACGCCTCGTATATTTTTAAAGAATTACATGTTCTAAGAATGACGTGCATGCCCTTTTTTAGCTTTTATCGTGTTTCTTACAGGAATTCGTAAGTAGAATCTCCATGTTCTATAGCTGTCAAATTGCGAACTTTTCCAAGTATTTTGTTATATAAAGGCCTAGTATCCAGTAATTTAGTTGCCGCAACTAGCTGCGGCAACTCCTTCCAGCAAGTCGATGAGTCCAGATGAGCACGCAGGGTTGCCATAGTAAACAAATTCAGCTATGATTACATAGGCGGGCCATTTCCTATGTCATATGTATGCATATAATCATATGGATATGTATATACAGTGTGCCAGCTAAAGTCCGTAGTTACCCCGAATAATTTTCCGAAAGACAAGAATTATAGTCATTAAGGTGCAGTGTCTAGGTATACAATCAGGTAAAGCTACTATTATACCGCTTACAGCGCCACGTGGCGGTTTATCTTAGAAATGGAACAAGATACGGGAAAAAAATCAAATTTAAAGTTTTTCATCATCACCTATTTATTAAGAAAAGACATCTTCAGCATATTAACGTTAAAAATTGAAGGCGTAAACACGTAATATTGATGCTTTTGCCAGCGTGTCACCGCCTATATTGTACAACTCGAAGTGGGACTTTCAGACCACTGTCCAGATATGTATTGTTGTTCACGGAAAGCACATTTAGGATGAAGAATAAACGAGTTTAATGTAAGTTTGGAAAATTCGACAAAACAAATGTGCTTTTTATGCCCTCCGTCCGTAGCATTATTGAGCGAAATAGAGAGCATCATGAGGAAATTAAAGGGTCTTTTCTAACTAAATGGATGATACCGAACAACTTTGTAATTTAATTTTTTCCAGTGCCTCGTACCGTTTTTGAGATAAGAATGTTAATTCCAAATTTAGCCACCAGGTGGCACTGTACGATGTTTTCTTGCGTAGCGCATGGGAACTTTACTATATCTAAACCCCGCTTTTATGGCTATATATCTTTACGTTCAGAAATTATTGGAATGACAACGGTTTAAGCGGGTATACTGTATATAGATGTATATTACATTTACATGTACGTACATGCATCTTATAAATTAAATGTGAACAGTTACTTTCCACTCTATTTGAGATGTCTATCAGTGGTCATGAGCTCATGTAAAATTAATTCGTTGTATCTGTTACTAACTTCTGATACAAACACTCTGCTAATGTATCTCCCTCAGGGCCAACATCTAGAAATCCATCTGTATTAATATTAACGACAGATGGTATTGCCACAGAGATTGATTCACTGATACCTATATACCTGTAACGCAGACACAAGGGGGTGCACCGTACGTCTCAACTAAACCATCTCTAAAACTTTTCCTAAGATAACTCTGTCTATTGCTAGTGCAAGAATGGATAATACTTATAAAATAGTTGTGTTTTGCTTAAATCTACATAATTATATATATTTTTTGTGAGTCTGTTTACTTCAAAAAATATCAGACTCTCTAAAAGTTTGCTATTTCTGATTTTACACTACAAAGAACATTGTCACACTACGAACCTACCAATCCTTACAATGGAATTAATATACAATAGACACTGGTTATAACGTACTCTCACGGGACCTAAAAAAGTTGTACGTTATAAACAATACCAGCAATAAGATTCAATATTACACAAAAAAAGAAAGTGATCTCAAAATTTCACTTTAATGTGTGTTTTGAATAGGTCTGATTTTTTAAAATTTAAATTAAAAAACAGAGAAAATTTTTATTACTAAAATGTTTCATTGAGATAAAAAATCTGTAATTTTCTTTTGTTTTAAATGAGCTGATGCTAGTTTAAAGATACCGTTTTGGATATCCATAATAGTATTTTAGATAGTCTCTGCATCATCACATCGGCATTCAAAAAATCGTAATAATATTTTTGCAGCATGTAAATGCGTCGGGTATGCTTGGTATAGGATCCTCTGTTTCTTCTTCACTATCATCAGAATCAATCTTATCGATATGAAAATCAATCAGTAAAACAATTTTATCGATAAGAACATTTAGACTATATTACTTAAATAGTGATGGCCGCAAAATGTGTAGCCAAATCCATATTATCCTCGGGGAAAACTTGCCTCCAGCACAATGTTAAAAATTTAAATTACCGTCGAATCCGCTAATGTAATATCGGTTAAAGGAATAGCCCGCTTACTGTAATGAATTTTCAATGAATCAAACCGTAATAATTAGTGAATGTCATCCTGAATAACGGAATATCTCTGTTTTTAGAATAAATTTTCTTGGCAAATTGGTTATTTCATTAATCATATACCACAGTATTTTTTTTTTATTTCACAATCTGTGAAAATGACAATCTCTTTTTTAAAAAACCCATTTTCTTCCATTTTAGATCCAAAAGTCGTTCAATTTCAAGAACTTTAAAATAATTACAGCATATGGATACTGAAAACAAAAATTTTTTTAAATGTATTTTTATAAGATATTTTCCATTAATACAGAAATTTTCTTCTCTGTATTTGATACAATTTAGTTTCCTTATTTAAGAAAAACTCTTAAGACGGCATGATTCGCATCATTTTTATTAATTAAAGCAATTGCAATTCAAGATTTCATTTTCTTTTCTTTTACTTTGACATATGTTTATTCACACTTTACACTTTCATGCACGTTCTTCAACTTTATATGAAACTGGACTACAAAAATTACCTTTCGCAAATAAATCTCCATTTTCATGAGGATTTTATAGGCGGCAATACGGTGGAAATCTTTTCTTAGGTACATGTCCCTTAATAGGCTACATCATCTACAAATATACACTTTGCAGAATTATCACTAATTGCACAATGCACATTGTAAATTCAAACGTTGAAAAAAAGAGACTTAGCCCCTAGAGTGGCATCCCCGAGTTATTGTTTGAGCATAGAGGAAATTGGAACCACGAGAGATTTTTTGTGCACCAGCTTCCCTAACCATACCCAGTCCACAGCTAGTAGAGTTCACCCTCCAAACACTGGCCAAGCCGGCGCTGCTTCACTTTCGGCGTTTTAAGGGGAACCCAGTTTAATCGACCGATATGCTGCTGGAGATAAGAGCAAAGATTAAAATATATTTTTTTATTTGATTTTTTGTCATATTTTTCTAAAACAAACTAAATTTGAATTTTTATTAGATACATTCACATTAGATATGTATTTTTAAAAGTAATTGACATTAAATTAAAAGACCGGGACATATTTATGCTTCAAATATCCAAACACAGATATGACGCTATGACCAAAACTATGGATCTTTCAAACAAAGCAAAACTGTGTGTATATATATATAAAATTCTTCTTTTCCAACTTTCTAAACATTTTTATCTATGCTACAAGAAAAAGGAAAACTGCTTCGCTAGAAACTTTGTGACACAAAAACAAAATATTCTTGCAGCGAAAACTTTCTTAGATTTCTTTTTAATTCATCGTCCCAGCAAACAAAAACCGACGTCTCAGACAAGACAAAACTCGGAAACTTTATCCTTAAGCAAGCAATGATTTAAATGTATGGTGCTTTTTCTTGTATCCCTTCCAATCTTGTATGCGGTTCCATTTCTTTGGTCTCAGATAAATGCCGCATTCAGGTTACACATCAGGACAAATCAACATTGTCATTAAATTTCTGTAATCGAAAAGAAACCACACGAGGAAAAACAGGGGGACAATAGGATGGAAATATTTTCCATTGTAGGGGAGAAGCACTTGCATTAGTCACAATACGTGAGGGGATTTTTGTCAACTCTCGTTTCTACCCAGTAAAGCTGTGTTCAGAAAAAGTGGCTAGGCACAGTGATCACAATTTTAGACCTCATACATATATATATATATATATTCAATGTTTTTATTCATTTTTCTCATGTATTGCTATCGTTATCTAAAGTGTCTATATGAATACAATATGAAATAATATAACAAATATCTGGGCTATCTTTTGCCAGCAATGGATTCACTCAATAAAAGTGAAAAAAATAAAGAAATGTCTAAATTAAGAGTTTTTATGTGATTTGTTTTAGCATTCATGAAGTTTCAGCATTATAATTATAGGTTTGACCCTGTGCATGTGGAAATATAATTTATCTAAAACATCGTATTTTTTATGATATGGAATACACATCTTTAGTAATTTAACTCCCAATGGCCAAAAATTTTAATAAATATATCTTTAATAAATTTAATGGTTAAACTTATAAATTAATTTAACTTTTAATGGTATTTAGTATCATTGAATTCTTTAGCCATCTTCATAATAAGTTCTTCACTCTAGATTACGCAATTTATTTTAAGTAATAAAAACTATTGTCAATGATTACGATTGATAGGAAGCATTAAAATTATTTGAAAGGGAATTAAAAAGTAGATGTTTCAAACATGTTCTTACAAATAAATGAATTACGAATTTTTTTCTTTTAACATGTCTAAAAATGTTACAATGTAGAAAACAATTAATGTATGCATAGATGTGAGTAAAAATATTTGGAAAAAGCATGCTCTTTATTCACCAGCGTTTATCGTAATTTTCACAAATAAATAAATATATAAATTTTCACAAATTGCCTAAGACATTGCAGAGATTACGGGATGTTATTTTTTATAAGCAATTTTAGGGGTTTATTTTCAAATCAAGAACGATATATGAAGATTCCAAATATTTCTGAGAAAAATTTCAGTTATGAAAATTAAAACCCATATTGTTTACAAGAAAATTGATTATTCCATTGTTAATTTTTTTGTACATAGAACATTAAAAAATAATGTCACATTTATCGTTTCGTTTTACGTCAAATACAAAATCTGATGTGGACAACACATGACTTCCTTGCACGTCTATTGAATAAAATATTTTCGGTGCACTTCATCTAAACTTATTTTGTTGGAAAGAGAGAAAATACTGCAGTAATAGTAAGGTTTAACGGTTTTCGGCAAAACTCGCGAAGGTCGGCGACAAATGGTGAGATTTTGGGTATAGACCAAACACCTATGACCTGACTATTGCAAAATTTACCGATATTTCACAAAACTCGTCTAGGACAATGGCAAATGGCGATATTTTGGCAATGGACCAAATGATTGACTGCGGATATAATATATTGAAGATGTCCATAGGCGTTAATGTATTGAAATTCTTTTCGATGGTCCTGTAAATAAACTCTCCAGTAGATTGGAACCAAAAATCGACATGCACAACCAGATGTTACAGCAATATTATATATGAAATTTCAACATTATACGGCTAGTATTTTTTTAGATTTGAGAGTTAAATGCATACATGCGTTTACCAAAAGTCGCCAAGCTTGGCGAGTGTTGACGTAATACTTGAGGGAGGTATGTGACCGTGGTTGGAACGTTACCAATTAACTATATGGGAGGACGGTATTATGCTTGAAATGGATGAATTTCAGTAAAATTGCCATTGATCGTAACTTATGATTGTGTTATGATTGTAACTTATGATACGTTACTTACAATTAAAGAACGTTTATTTACAATTTTTAATACAATTAAAGAACATTTACAATTTACAATTAAATAACGTTTATATTTATACTTTATCTGACGCGATTTGAATGAGTTGGCCTTTAGGTGTGCCATTTTGTAATATTAGTATTAAATTAACTGCATAATATTACAAAATGAAATACTGTTGCAATATTGTGATAATAAAACTTTAAATATTTTAGAATTTTACTATCGAGCATTTTAATCCTAAGATGCCATACAATAATTATGCAACTGTTGATCTTTAATCATTAAGACAGTGGTATTTCACCAGATGGGCATATTGTTTTTTTTAAACTTTCACACGTACATATAAAAACTATCTCATTTATTTTCGAATCGCCATTGGCTATTTTGAAAATTCGCTTAGGCAACGGAAATGTTGCCAATGACTGCTCTGTGCTCTCCAGAGATAATTTCTGCGAAATTAGCTATAGAACCCCTTAATTAACCAAAATAATTCATTTTAATAAATAAAAAATTCATCATTGAACGCAAAAATATGAAATTTTGCAGAGCCCTGTAAAAATTTTGTTTTTGCGGCTATTTCCTTCGGAATTTTTTTATGTCGCTATTCATACTTTTTTGAAAATTATTATCATACTTCATGATTCATATATTTCACAAAAAATTAATAAATTATGTTTGGGGTATATAGTCCTATTACTATTGATAAAAAGCAAGTTCTTAATATCAGTATTAAATGAGATATATGAATTCAAGAATGAAAAATATTTTAACATAAAGAAAAGAAAATTTGGAATCTCATAACTCATTAATTCTTAGTTCAAATGCATTCAAAATTGTTATACGGGTAAAAATGAGTTATCATTTTTATATATTAAGTGAAAGCTATGCGTTGTTATAAAAACAATAAAGTTGGCGCGTATTTAAATATGAAGATGGCCCTTATGAAAATTTTTATTAAAGTATGCATCATTCATAAACGATTGGTTTAACTAACTTTGATATTTTTACTTTGCTTAAAAGTGCTACGGCTTTAACCATAACACCTTGTGTTTGTTTGTGTATATAAGCAAAAGTCTGATATAATCATCTTATTTCTTTTAATGCCTTTAGAAAATTCTCTAGTAAAACTCCAAATTTAATTTTATACAAATCCTGTACAATGTACACTTTTTCATAAACTTCCCAGCATCAACCGTGCATCGAAATGTAATAAAGAATGAACTTTTTTCAATGTTGTTGTTCTCGCATGTTAATATTATCCAACAACATATTTTTCTGCCTCATTTTTTAATGCTTCACTCGTGTAAGCAGTTGAATAAAGAGTTGCAACTGAAAACTGCTTCAATATTTCTACCAACTTACATTACCTTAGTTTTCCGAATACTCGCTTAATAATTTAAAAGATGTCTTTCCTAAACCTTTCATATTAATTGGAGTCTAATAATGTATTCTATACATCATACTTTGTGGAGAAATGTTTCATATAAATTTCATGGGTTTTCTAATTGCACAACTGTTATTAAGTAATAGTTCTTGCTTCTTACCTAATGCTGAGCACACGTGCGTTCATTAGTCCTCATGCCATAGATCAGAATGCAAGGATAAATATCAAAATATCAAGTAAATGATCTTAAAATAGCCCGACACCATGCGACACTTGTTATGCTATGGATTTTTATGATCTGAGAATGTAAAAACAATTTTCCTGCAGGAAATTTACTCTCATATTTTTAGTGAAATGTGCACTCAGTACATTTCATCTTTGTCCATTTAGAATAAATAAGTGATTTCATATTCTTTTTAAGTACTGCAGCAGTCATCTTAGTAACATAATTCGTTGCTGCCACTCAAGTTAAGGAATTCAAGAATCCTATTAAAACCGGATAGTCAGAATTTTATTGTTAATCTAGACTGCCCTTTATGTTTTTCGCATCCGTGGTAACATTGTCAGGAATTCCGTTTCTTGTCAGACACTATACCGTAACCATAGAGATATGAAAACCAGGAGGTGACATTAGCTATCTGCAGCATTGAACGAAATCATGAAGTAACTGAGCTGGTCACAGTATGGCGGAACAATTAGTTTTGTTAGTTTTGATTGGAGCGGATCCAAAAGAACCGCGTCAGAAGGAGTCGGACCTTCAGAGGATCGGATCCGTAAGGACCGGATCCTCAAAAAGACTGACTTTCCCCACCAATAGACTATACTTCCATTTACTTTGTACGAGGTAGTAAAAGTTGTTAAAATGAACACAATTTCAAGAAATATTAAAATTGTTGGTACAATTGAAGGGAGACATTGGAACTATCACCATGAAATAACAATATTTTGGTCACAACATTTTTTCATATGGCGGCTCGGTTTCAATTTCGGCTTCACTATCAGATAAGTAATGCCATCTACTGGTGTTCATATCTCTATGACCGTAACGCTGTCACCCGTGGCCGCTTTTTACTGATATACGTTAACCTTCTTAACAAATCAAATGGCCTGTATTATTGAAAATATTGGTATCGTTGTCTGAGCTTTAGCCCAGTAGATGGTATTACCCTTAAATAATCCATGCCTGATGCCCTTAATATGAGGTAGAATTTGCTTTCTGTTCTGCCTCTTTACTGTCGTTTCTAAATTTATATGTTAAGGGGGAAAACATCCAACAATAGAAGACTTAAGCTTTGTCTTTCGTATAGGACAGTTTATTTATCATTTTTATCCATGCGTTGTCATCAGTTGTTTGGGTGAAATTGCTCTAAGATTGCTGGCACTAAAGTACAATCAGAATGTAAGCAAATAAATGTAGTGCTGATAATAAAATCATAAAACTAAACCAATGGAGTAAAATTTATTCAAACATAAAGAAATAAGCCTTGTTACAGAAATAAATTACAAAGTTTCACCTCTCCATTTTGAAAAAGTTACTTGCATCTGGTTTCTTTTGTTGCCTTTTATTTCTTTTTGATTTTTTCTAGCTGAAAGTAGTAGGTATCTTCTATTGTGTTTGCACTGAAAATAAATATCGTTATTTATGTTTTCTGCAGTCAATCGATTCTCCAAAACGGGGTGAGATGGGATTCAAGCCTATTAAAAATACATTTTTTAGGAGCAATCCAACTTTCCTTACATAATGATCGAAATTAACACTTTATCGGCTGGCTCTTTAAAATTGTTGATGAAACAAAAAATTCTACCAATAGTTTTCAAGCTAAAAAAATCGTAAAATCATGCTAGGTGGAAATATACAGTCAGAACATAAATGAGTATCCCAACTTATACTCGGTTATTAGAAGGTAAAAATAATGTACTCTTGTTGTTCATCGGTAATTTAATAGTTAAAAATTTAAATTCAAACCAGTTATAAGTGTTCGCATGATCCCTTAGATAAAAATTAATCTTTGTTTGGCGTTACACCAGGTACGTTGACAGTCTATCTACACTGCTGGCCACCCAAATTGCAACACCAAGAAAAACAAGAGATATCACAACAAAATTTATTGTGTAGATAACATGTTGACCAAGTAACAAATGATTAAATTTACAGCATTCTATGAAGCGTGGTTCCTGCCAAAATCAGTACCCAGAGTAGCCGCCGTTGTTGGAGATCACAGCTGCCACACGCCTCGGCATTGATTCAAAGAGACTTTGAATGTGTTCTTGGGGTACAGCAGACCAAGCAGCTTCCACACGTTGCCAAAGTTGATCTGGTGTGACAGCTGGGGATGAACTCTGGGTCAGTCGTTGAGCAACCATGGACCACATGTTTTCTATCGGCGAAAGATCCGGAGAGCGCGCCGGCCAGGGAAGCAATTCAATCTGGTGATTGACGAAGAACCCTTGGACAATGCGTGCCACGTGTGGCCGTGCATTATCCTGCTGAAATATGGCTGTTGGCAAGCCCTGAAGGTAAGAAAGGACAACTGGCTCCAACACCTCGGAGATGTAGCGCTGGCTGGTTAAAGTACCGGCAATGCGTACTAGAGGAGTGCGAGAGAGATATCCGATACCGCCCCATACCATAATACCCGGTGCAGGACCAGTGTGACGGTGCATAATGCAGCTGTTCAGCATCCTCTCTCCACGGTGTCTCCAGACTCGAATCCGACCGTCGTGGTGTTGCATACAGAAGCGTGACTCGTCAGTAAAGAGAATTTCATTCCATTCTGTCGTCCACATCCTTCTTTCATCGCACCATTGGCGGCGGAGACGTCTGTGGTTCCGCGTCAGAGGTAGACAAAGCAACGGACGTCTTGCGGACAGACCATTCTGCTGTAAACGACGTCGAATGGTACGCGCAGACACTGGATGATGCGTTACAGACTGAATCTGCTGTGATATGGTTCGTGATGTGACTGAGCGGTCCGTCACTGCCATGCGTACAATCTGCCTGTCATCACGTGACGTGGTGCACTGAGGTCGATGCGGTCGATCACGTCTGTCCGTCGTACCCTCCTGCACCCAACGATCACATATCCGCATCACAGTTGTTTGGTTTCGTCCAATACGACGACCGATTTCCCTGAAAGATAACCCACAATCTCGGTATGCCACTATCCTTCCTCTGTCAAACTCGGATACTTGATCAAAAGATGATCGTTGTTTCCTACGAGGCATAATTTATCGTTTTTTTTGAAAAAAAAGCAAGAAAAACACAATTGCTGTACTTGAAACCGTCGAAATCTCCAAGCCTTAAATAGCGCTTTGAGGTGGCGCCACAGGCGCGCTTGATGTGCGTCTGCGCTGAAATTCTAATCATTTGCATATCTCACCTCAGCTAATGCATGTTGTAAATTTCATATTATTTGCATGCTTCCTTCAGGGTGTTGCATTTACGATGGCCAGCAGTGTATTTATATATCTATTAGTGACTATGTCAGTTTATTTCTCACCCCCTTTATTGAAAATTGTCCGAAAAATATGTCCCAAAAATGCGACATAATTTTACATATATTTAAATGCTGTTAGTTCACAACAGCTTTAATGTATTGTCACAATATTTCGTAAGCTATAGAATATGCATGACATATATTTTTCTATAAATAGGTTACAATCATGAAATCATGAAAATTTAAAAATGGGGTTACCTGGCGAAATACACGAAAGATGAGATATAAAATGACATAGTCAATTCATATCGTTTTAATATGGCAATAATGAAACTTAAAAGTTAGGGGGGTTCAGGGGGAGGGGGTCACCGCCTGACAAGGCTCGAACAGCCGAGTTTTATATGTTATATATTATGTTATGTATATATTATGTTACGTATATGTTACCGTTAAAGTATATAATGCAGTTATTTCATGGAATAACTACGTACTCTATAAAATAACGGATTTCATACTTTAACGGTAACCTATGTTAATATATATATATATATATATATGAAAGAGGTATGTTTTACCGTAGCGTCATGAAATTGATCTTTTTTCTGGAGGGGATCATATTCTACATTTCTTATGTAACAAGCCGGGACATAATTTGGCACAGGTCCCTGCATGGGAGCCCTATTTATCCGGTTTTTCCTGTCAAATAATGTCAAAATTTTACATCCCACCGACCCAACACTTTTTTATCTCAATAAACTACACAGTTGCCGCAAAAGCCAGCTTTGCCGACCAAGCTGGAAACCTGTGACAGTCAAATTCAAATTCGAACTCTGTTATATGTGTTAAATATAAACATTTTGCTGTTATTTATGGCTCTTGGCTGTTATATCAATGCCATATTTTTCATACATTTAAAAGACCATTAGTGTTGGATATTAATCTATGGGCAGTTTCTCTATTGTACATATTAAAAGGTGCCCTAAAATGATCTCCTTAAGGATAAAAAAATATACGGTATAGGGGAAAACTTGCATAAAATAATAGAAATGTTAAATAATATGACCCTTTTCCACAATGTTTTACACAAAATTTTGCATCATAAATATTATTTAATAATATTTTAAACCCAAACTGGAGTAACGAAAAAAAAAAAAAAAAAAACTGAATTTTGAAAAAAGAGTCCAATGGATCATTTCACCCTCAACCAAGGGCAAAATAATCCTTCATTTCAAAATAATTTGAAAACGTTTTTAATGGCAAAATGAAAAATATAAAAGTGACTATGACTATACATAATAATAAAATAAGTTTAACAATCATATAGAATGCATAATTTATTTTTTGAAAGTTTAAAAATAAAAATATGTCACAAACAATTAAATGGAATACTTCAAAATTATAATTCAAAAGTCAACAATATACGCAGAGATAAATTAAATAATCTAATTAGAATTCACGCATTTTGAAAACGTGTGAAGGGTCGCCATGATGACTAGGACCCGATACTGGAGTTTTTCGATCGAGGGATTTTACCTTGCAATATGGCTGCCCCCTTTAGGTCATATTACTGGAGCACGCCGAACAACATAAGAAACTAAACAAGTGTAATTCACATCTAAAAACATACTCTATTCAGTAAACCAAGTCATACTTCTGTACATTAAAAAGACAGTATTTCTAAATAAATAGGAAAATTACGGTTTACATTATAAGAGATGATAAAACCCAGTTTTTTGAAGAATTCTACTCATACATCTAATACACCGATTGCTTAAATATTGTCATTGCTTTTCTTGACTTGGCACAACCATTTTATATGTTACCTAGTAGATAGACCTGTCTGTCTGGAGGAAAACATATGTGAATCGTTTCATCGCTAGGATCATTTTGGGCTGCCTTCTCCTACTTATGTTTAAATATGTAATTAAATATGTAATTAAATAAAATAAGTTGTATGTAATTAAATAAACTAAGTTGTATGTAAATGAAGCGTTAAATTATGTACATGAAAGGAAGCATTTTGGTAAATCCTATTTCCATTGTTCACATACAACAAGATAGCATAGAAATGGATTAAAAGTTAAATAGAGCTCGTGTTGGAAAAATTCTGTTCTCTAATATATATGTTAGGAAGATTATTGCTGATTTATATATGGGCAATATGGATGCTATTGGCAAAAACTAAAAGAAAGTTGAATGCGGTTTATGTTTATTTATTTCTTGGTTGTGGTTAGTTTCATCTCGGCTCATCCGCATATAATTTGATGCTTATTAATGAAATAAAAGAAGAAATTACTTGCATAAAGTAAATAAATGCAAATCTATGCGTATAACTAATGCATAATCTTGCTTGCCATAACATGTTTTATGAAGTTTGTGTGAGAGATTAATAGTACTTAAAGAATTACGTATTAAGTCCTTTATGGTAAATATTATGTACGGAATTTATTACTTTATAAGTGCTGAGCAGTGGTAATTTATTTAATGTCTTTGTAAGAATTCAGTTTGTTTGAGTAAATTTACTTCACGAGTTTCATTAATTGAAAAAAGAGCTCCTATTCCCTTTCCGAATTAGTTTGTAATCCACAAAAACGACAGCATGTGTTACAAAATGCACAAATTCACTTTTGTAGAAGGTATAAGAAATACTATTTTTTGAAAAATATTTGTTCAGAATTTATATCAGCAAGAACACCAGACATTCAACGATGCTATAATACTAACGATGTGTATAGTTGTTGAACTAACTCAAAACTAAATTTGAATATTTCAAACCGTTAGTCCGCAAACATTAACACGAAGAAATCCAACTTTTTACTGAAGTGATCGTTGCTTTTATGTTCATCCATAAAAGCGGTAACATAAACACATACGTATGCTTATCACAAATGTACCCGTTCATTTCAGATCAGAACAATATAAAATATCTACAAATAATCCACTTGTGTAAATAGTTCTATAGCGATTTTACCCAAAATATCGCGTTTATTGATAAGCGAAAATAAAATGCTGTAACAAAACATTCATATAAAAGTTAATTTCATCTTAAGTACTCATCCAAAAATAACGAAAATTACTCTAAAAACTACATTATTTTCTTAAAGAGTATGAGACCTCGTAAGTTGTTGATGCAATAAAATCTTTCATGATCATGAGCAGTAATATGTTCAAAGAAAAATTGAAAAAAATGACTTAATTTCTGAACACCCTCAAAAGACCATATTATTTTGACACAGCATGCGTTCTTTGCTATATAAACAACTAAAGTAATGTTTAGTTATGTTAAAGCTTTCATGTAGTTAATTGTTTTTAGGAATAAATGTGCGTATGTGTGTTTACACTATGAAATCTGCAAAAGAGGAATGTAATATCCGATAATAAGTATGTTCAATAACGAAGTCAATATGCTGTGCCGAATGATGCTTTTTTATTATCAGCATTTAAATATGAATTTATAGTACAATAATGGTTTGTTTCCTTAATACTCTGAGTTGTATTATTGCCTCTAGAATAGGCTCAGAAAATTTAGATTCCCTTCCATAGAACTAGAAAACAACTGAATACAATCACATGCGTTGTATCATACACATACTGTATTGCTAAAACAAAACGTCTTGAATTATAAAATAAAATCTTACCCCATTCCGGATGTGAAACATTTCCAATTTAAGCGTTTCTAAAGATACAATTGCAAGAGCTTTGTAAATCCCACCTCATCTCTCAACCTAAGAAGTAATTTTCCCTCAAAATATTCGAGAGATATCTGAAAGCTTCTCACGTTCACAATATAAGACCACCACATTACACGCAATGGAAAACAATCCACCCGCAAATTGCATGATTTAAAATATTCTTTCTATACTAGACTTGTAGATGTGAATCACATGACTCTTTTGACAACAACGGTTGTTCTGGAATATTAACTTGATTTTTCATAGACAGGGAAAAACGCTTGCAGGAATGTTATATTCTTCACAGTGCAAATTTAAGATGACATAGAAAATTTTATCAAAATTTAAATCTCATATTCTCAATAAACCATCGAATGTCTCTGAATAATGTGACAGACACGTTTTTAAAATTTGTAAAGCTTTAAACAAAATCAGAATGTTATATTATGTAACTGTTTCTGTATGTTTTTTAATATATTTATTTAATGATTTGCTTTAAATATTAACGTACGCACACACCAACACATACAATGCAAATTCTCTAAAGTCAAATCTATATTTGCAGCCAAAAATACTAACTTCTAGTGGTTACGCCAGCTACCGCGGAATTTCAAATAGTATCAAACAGTGCATGGACGCTTACCGGGAAAACACTGCCATGTAACATAGCATAAAGAATGTAAATTTACAAAGTCTGCTTGACTGGGCAGAAAATTTATCGCTTAATCCATGCAAGGGATTTATTTGATGCAGGACTTCAATGTCTCTCTAAGACCCTCTACAATGCCAACACAGAGTTAATCTGCTTGCAAAGGCCCTGTTAATCTTTGAATAAATTTGACTAATTGTTACATGCCACGTCATTAGTCTTACCAGTGAATTTATAATCTGAGTGTATGCCGGGTAGGAAAATAAATCGACGCAGCTCAGGCAACTGAAAATTTCTATTTATAGGACTTACAGACGTGTTGTCCATTATTTAAACTCTGGAATTTTGATGTTTGTTGTTTACAGTTTGTTTCCAATGGCTTTAGTTAAATTAAGTAAGCCATTTAACAAGTATAACACACTCAAAACAGGTCTTAATAGTTGAAAGAGTAGAATATTTTTGCTTCTTTAGTCCCTTGACTGGTTTAATTTCACTACCAATCTTTTCTCGTCCTGTTTCAATTACTGAAAGAAACAAGAAAAATAGGTCATGTAGAGCACATC
This sequence comes from Cheiracanthium punctorium, assembly GCA_038373885.1. NCBI lineage: Eukaryota > Metazoa > Arthropoda > Arachnida > Araneae > Cheiracanthiidae > Cheiracanthium > Cheiracanthium punctorium. The sequence continues at coordinate 654,547 of JAWZYV010011764.1, forward strand.
GATTATAAAACATTTTCCAACAGGATCTTATGCACTACTGCTTAATGCATGGTTAACATGTTCTCTCCTAATATTGCAAAGACACAATGGCATCAATTTCTTGTTCTGTGATGATGCTTCCTGCCATAGCTCTTTGAATGCTTCACTATGTGAGCTAGTACTAAATATGCTGGGCAACAAGGATTCTTTGTAATAATTGCAATGCATATGTTTAAAACAAGATGCTTTTTAATAATTGTCCTTAGAACCTAAATCAATGAGAATTCATTCTTTTTCCCTGTAAAAAATTGCGTTTATATGAGTACACTATAATTTGATAAAGTGTATTCTTTTATAAACTTCCATAATCGATATTAATTTTTCATTTTTAATTTGATACAGATTATACCTATGAAAATAGCTTAAACGGAAGTGCCCTATCTTAACCTTATAATGCTACCATACTCTAAGTGCATTTTTTAAGGGACAAATGTTTCGAAATGTAAATAAATTATGTTTAAAGTCCTAAAACCCGTTTAGTGTAACTTTAATTGATAATAGCAGTAGTTTGAGTATATACATGTCAGCATTAATGGATGACAAATATTTTACAAGCAACATGGATGAAATCAACAAAGAAAGCATGTTTGCAATGATAAGTTTTTCTGCTATTTTAAAAGAAAACATTAACCGTTCCCATTTATACGTAAGAAAATATATCCTTTTTCACTTGATACAATTTTTTTTTTAAATTTTCATTTCTAATGTTTAGAAGAGTTTTAAAATCAAAGTGCTACTATTAAAAACACATAAAAATAACTTTTTCACCTTCTTATATTATTTAAGTTATTTGTCTTAAAAGAACATTCTTTCAATGTAAAAATAACTTTTTTCTTTAAGTTCTCTTATAGTGCTCTTATACTTTTAGTTCTGTTACATCATCTTACTTAGAGTCCGAGTTCAGCAGTTTGTAGGGGAAAATAGTTCTGGTAGTCTGTTTTGTTGAAACTACCGCGGCATTTATATTAACGCCGGATTATTTATCTCTTAATTGTAATACTTCCTTGAAAGATGATAAATACAAAAAACACTTTTAATAATATAATACATCGTTCCTGGTGAAATTTTTTTGATGCACTGTAGATTTTATGAAAAAATTTAGATAACAGTAACTAAAATTTATTTCTCGAATATTTCATTACAATTAAAATAATCTTTATGTACAATTTACGTCATTGCATAATTGATAACGTTATATTCAGTTACTTTCAGCTATTTTACATGTGTCGGATAGAAAATAGTTTTATTAGAGTTTTAATCTCAGTTTTTTACAAGATTAAAGGATCCCTTGTTTACCCACGATTTAAATGATGTAGCTAATTATTCCTGATGCTCTGCTACTATGAAAATTCTGCGCAGAAAAAAAAAAACCAAAAAACATTGGTATAATTGAATACCGTGAAACGAATAAACAAAGCGAACAAATTCAGAAAACCCGTTCACCAGTGCAGCACGAGAAAGCACAGCTGAAGCAGATCTGTACTTGTTTATGTTCTGATAAACCCATGAAACACTATATAGATAAGTATAAAACCTAAGTGTAGCATCAAATTGCGTATTAAACATCTTATTATGTATACATAAAAGCATCTAACTGCATATGACACATCTAACTAGGGTGTAAAGTTTGTAATCCACAAAATATCCGTTCGTACATTTAATAACTTGTCCTGGGACACTACACGAAATATTTATTAACTCGGTACATCGTGTTTTTTCTTTATAAAAAAAATCTTCTAATAAACCTAAATTATTTATATCTTCCGTGGTACAGTAAAAAATAGTTTCTTTTTTTTAATAAAAAACTGAAAAATGATTAATTTAAAATGATTATTTGAAAAATGTCTGTGCGAAATCTTGAGATGATATTCAAAATCACAGAAATGGCGAAGTTATTTGTATATCTGACGATTTGTTTTTTCCGAATTAATTAATCTCACGCTACTTTTAATTTATGGAGTCACTTTTTTGACTGTTCTTAAAAAAACTGCCGTTAGTACAGTGAAGTATCCCGGTTATTTCACTTAAAAAAATACCACTGGTATCTATTTTTGGAACTAGAATTTTAAGTCTATTTGTTTTCTAACGGAATAATATTCGATTTTAGAACGACGTTGCCAAAAAAAAAGTCTTATTTCTTTGTCATCCAACCCGTATGGAGAAGAGTAATCCTACGTTAAAACATACTGAACTGTTAGATCAAGGACAGACAGACAGACAGAAATCCTAAAAGTTAAAAAAAAAACGCAATTCGAGATGTTATGTCGCAACACTATATTGGCTTTTATCTAGCGAATTGCACCAATCACCTACCTACAACTCAGCCATAAATTATAACGGTATGCGATTTCCAACCCTCAAGATCTTTCCATTTCAGTACGTGCCTTATAAATGACCAACAATTTTATCGGAAGCACGGGGAAATAGCCGAAAGTCTATTTCGAATTCCACCATTTCTCCTCCCTGTTCCCTGGTGGGCACTTATTCCCTTTGAAGCAGATTGTTTGTCGACTGCCGAAAGATGCCTTTCAAAGGAGCCTCACGTTCCGCCGCTAATACAGCAATATTTCATTCTGAAACCCTCCCTGCTCCCCCCAACGTTTATACATGAGATAGTAGTGACAAGAACCGAGTGGTTAAGTGGAGCTTGGTAAATAATAATTTATATTTAAATCTGGTAGAATTTTCAGAAATTTGTAGCCTAATGAAGGCGTAACATGGTCTGTCCGACGTATTATTAATTTTTAAGGTTAGGTTAAGTTTTAAAAGACTGTAACAGAAACAAGCACATTTAAATTCAGTTTAAGTAAATAGTAGTAATGACTACATTTTATAAATGTATGAAAGAACTTTCGTGTCTGTCTGTGTGTATGTGTTTTCGTTGTAGCCTCCCAGACCATTCGCGGCAGATGGACAAAAAGTAGTATTATACCTTTCTAGAGTATTTTTCGCATATTTTATTCTTATCAAGCTCAGTTTTGATCCAAGATCGATATCACTCTCATCATTGAAATATCCAAAAACTGCATTTTCAAATGATCCCTCCTTGAGTATCGTGCCTAATTTTTTCACTTTAACAATTTTTTAAATTGTCGAGGAAAAATTCCAAGTTTTAGCATATGTGATCTTTACAGAGTCGCTACAAATTTATTTATTAGCATGTGTTTTTGAAAAGTGGATGATTATCCGTAATGAAGATTTAATTGAATTCGAGATTACATTGAACACTGGGAGATGGCTGAAGTGCACAAGCCAAAAACAAAGATTATAAGATTTTACATGCTACTATTTTTTAAAGAAAAATAATATTTAGTTTTTCTTTATTTTTTTTAAAAGAAGCTCACTTTTAAAATTTTCTCTCTTTGCATTTTAACCTCATTCCAGAACGGAAAATTTGAACCTTAGAAACCTCTTGTATCATTTTCTTCTCAGTTGTAGAGGGGAGGGATGGTTGGAAGCGGTCTGACTAGCGGAAGTCAGCTGAGTTTTTGGGGGCAGGTTCAAACTATGCCTTAATGTCTATAATACGACCAGGCAACGCCAGACTTTATTTTCTTACGGCTCCGATAATGCAGCTTGGAATGGCTTAAGTACAATGTACTATGCTTGTTTATCGGATGCGGGCTTTTTATGTCACCAGTAGCACTACCACTACTTAGAACTACATGTGTCAGCCGCATGAACATAGTCTTTGCAACTTGCATCCTTATCGGCAGAAAAAGGAACCTCTAAAAGTTAGCGCATCATAAAAACTGACATAAGGCGACAGAAAAAACAAACAGAACCTTAGTTGTAAACTGCCAGTTTAACATTCTTAAGTGACAGTCTACACTTGCTGGTCAGAGATTAATTTCTGTTAATATGGAATTTATAGATCCATACTTTCAGAGAATAAGTTATACTTTACTCTTACGTGTAAATATACAAGATGCAGACTTCAGTGCAACTTGGTTATTGGTATGTTTCTCCTTTATTATACACGAATTTGCAATATGCACTATACTTTATATGACAGGAGAGTAAGAGTGGATCTGAGAGATTCTTCACACGCAAATCTGAAAGTTAATATATCAATGCAGTTTATCGCTTTGGCTCGTAGCTTGTATCTGCAAGACTGTTTTGTTCTTGTTTATTGCTTTTCAGTCATCTAAGGCTTGAGTCATTTCTTTGACAAAAGCTCGCAATATTAATTTAATCGCTTCAGATCTTTCAGATTTGCTCTGAAATGATCGTTCAGATCTGCGCATAAACTCCTATCGAAAAAAGCCAAATTTTTAAAGAAAATTATAAGCATGAATAAGACAGAATACAAAAATACTTATTATTTTTCAGTCATTCGAAGCTTATCCGCAAAAATTTAAGTTAGGTTTTTTTAGAAATCTTGCAACTTTCAAAGAGATTTTTAAAGAACTCATTTGTACTAGAGATCTAAAAAAATTATAATGTCAGTTTATAAGCCGTACTATGAACGATTACAAACAATGTCATTTGAGAATTTCACTTAGTTTTCGAAACTTCAAGATGTACTTAATCATTACGCTTGTGACATAATCTGTGTGCCAGATTGTCAATATTCATCGATACAAAATGCAGCTATATCCTGATTCATTATTAGAAAAACAAACAGTTCAACTGAAAGTCATTTGCATAAATGGATAAAGGGTGGCAAATGGGATTACCGGCTAATAAGTACGGACATATTCCTTCCACAAAGTTACATTTTCTATAGTATGACAAACAATGGAGACCAGTATAACGGGATTGCCCTAACTTTATTACCTGCCCAGCAGTTTTGGCATTGGAAATTACTGGAGCACTTAATTTTCCTAAGCAAATTTGTTGGGAAAAGTAACAAATCTCATGCTTTAGTTGTCAGTGGTAGTTGATGATGCAGCAAGTTTTATAGTATGTGTCGAATAAAAATCTTAGCATATTTTCATGAAAATTTATATTTTATAACGAATAAATCAGCTCAGCCATAGACAAGTCATCTTGAAGTTTACTCAAATTTGATCCGTTTATGTTGAGTAGAGTCGAAAACGTTAAACATTTCAAGAGAAGGAGGACATAAAGCATAATGGAATTAATTTCATGGCTTAAAGAGATAATTTAGTAAGCTGTTAAATACTCTGGCATATTTTGACGCACTAATTAGACCGTTATCGCATAATGCGTTAGCTTGTATCACATAATATTATACCAATATTATAATTCAATAAGCTTTCTAGATAGCTCTAGTAACTGGCATTTATCGTACACCAAATATACTATAAAGCCGTCACAATGATCAAGCAACTTTTACACATTGATTATTTCTATATTTCTATAATCTCTGATGAGATAAAATTTTAATTATCTATGCTAAAGCTCTAAAATAACCTGCACCTAAAATTCAATAAAGAATGTTCACGTTCGTTTAAAACATGCAAAATTTCTCTTTTAATAAAAGTAGTTCAACATTTCACAAAAAATGATGCTAAATTAGCTGCAGTCTTTCTATGAATAAGCCTGTCATTTGAATCTTAAACTAATTAATGTAAACAAATCATGCAGAGATGTTTCTGCATAGAAAGATTGCCGCTAATTCAGTACCATTTTAAAAATAAATGTTGAAGTACTTTTTTAGTGTTTGTATGTTTCTTAACTTCAAACACATTTTGCGTCATTTTTAGTTTTGTTCATCATGAAAAATGAGAGCAAGAAGAAAGAAAGGAAACTATATTTTAATTTTCACGAAGAAAGATGGGTTTAAGTACGGACGAGTCCTCTTGGCTACTATCTTAAACAAAAGTACATCATTGTTCTCACGTCAAAATGGACAGAAAATTTGAATAGGGGAAGGTGGCCTAAAATTCTCCTAACGGGCAAAATGATCCACACGTTTTCTTCACATAAACTAGTGTTACCCGGTAAATACAGGTAGTATCTACTGGGTAGCACATAAACTAGTTGTACTAAGTGAAGAAGCAGCAATGACAGTAGTCTAGGGGCCACAGTATTACGTATCTAAATATAATTCTTTGAAAAATTGGGTGGTATAATATATGTTATAATGTAAGCACTACTTTGCTATTTATTTAAATATAAAGTCTTTAATATACAGATATATGACTTGGTTTACTGAATGGAGTATATTTTTAGATAGAATTACTCTTGCTAAGCTTGCTATGTTCCTCGGCGACATCCAGTAATGTGACCTAAAGTAGGCTGCCATACTACAGAGTAAAATGATCAATCGACTTAAAAAAACTCTAGTACCGGGACTTAGGCATCGTGACAGCTCAACAATCGTTCTCGATAAAAACAATTTATAATTATTTTCAAATTGAGAATCATTTTGTCCTTTGGTATAGGGTAAAATGATCCCTTGGACAATTTTTCAAACTCTATCTTTTTATTACTGAATGTGCTTTTAAAATGCTAATAAAATATGCTTGTGATGAAAAATATAGTGTAAAATATGATAGCCAACACCCGTTTTTAATCTTCAGGGATTGAATTTCGAGTTTTATTTAAACAAAGTTTTATTTAAACATTTACGTTCATTTTAAGGGGATCATTCAGGCCACCCTCCCTTACCTCTTATTACTTAATGAGTGTTAGGAACTAATAAAACATCCTTTTTTAAATAGCTTATTAAAGATAAAATTTCGTGTTTCTGGTGAAAATGTTGAATACAGCTGTCTCAAGCATAATTTTAACCCTATGTTTTTCAGAATTTTAAATTCAATTCTTATTGGAATTTTTACAGCTTTTGTGGGATTTTCGTGTAAATTGTCTTCGTTCCCTGTAAATGAATACTGAGGTAGCGAAAAATATTCATCATTCCCGTAACCTCCAGCTACATTAGGTGTCAGTAAATTGAATTGGGGCTTAAGAAGTGACATTGTTCTAAATTCGATGTTCCTTTTAGTGATTCAATTTTTACTTTAGCCTAGACGTACGTTGAATGACACAGAACGTCCAATTACCTTTTTGTATCCTTAAGCGTTAAAGTTTAAATACAGCACGATCTCTGATTACTTATTTAGAATTTATAGCGTTCTAAATTTAAAGCGTTCTAAAGTTTCTAAAATTGAAAATAGGTACAACTTTATGTCAGAAACCGCTGTTGATGTAAACGGTAAAATGATAAAAAATTTCAGACCTCTTTTTTAACTTCTTTAAGGGCATTTGTAGACTTTCATATATTTACAGGACTTGAGGAGTATCATCTTTCTAAAATTCAGGAATCTTTTATAATATTGTCAAGGAACGAGATGAAATGTTTGTATTTTTTCAACACCCGTTTTTAATCTTTAGAGATTGAATTTCGAGTATAAACTCTGTTATCCTCAATTTAGCAGTTTAAATGAGTAGTCATTCGGAATATCATTTTTGAAGCCTTCATAAGCTACAGAGATACGATTATGATTCAGCTAATCAATTAGTCAGTCAATCATAAGTGTTCATCAATCTTTCAATTGTCAATCTTTCAAAGTTACATTGCACATATAAATATGCAGCTAGAAGCAGGAAATTGAAAAAAAAATGAATATGAAAATATGTATTTTATATAATTTGCGAATACTAACCACTAGTTTTCTTTTACTCTTCAAAGATTACTTACTTTTAAAAGTAAATGTATACTGCATTTTTCTTGTCTTTTCTGGAACATAGGAAAGCGTTCTAGATTTCAATTTTATCGGCTGATTTAAATCCTTTTACGCTAAAAAATACTCATTAAAGACAATAATTTGTTATCTCCTGAATTCGCCCAATGCTTCCGATTCGCTAGATTCTACTTAGCTCAATTTTCACAATATTTTTGTCTATTTGAGTATTCTGTCTCTCCTACCCCACGACCCATATCCTATTACTATCACGTGACCAACGCTCTTCAACGGATAACGGTTCATAGTCACAGACGCGGGATGCTTAGTTGTGTGTGTATTAGCTTGTGATAATTTGGTTTTACATCCGAATACCAAATGCATCTTTTTCATATTCAGAGTTGTGAAATAATTTCAGCCTAGATATGCAGGAGATGCTTTAGGTAAAGATTTCGTTTTATGACATAGTTTCTTACGATTGGATTATAAAAAGCTGTTGTAAAACAAATGAAGTTATGATATCTCTACTGAAAGTGAGTAAGTAGTATTTTACCTTTTTCATGTAAATAAATTTGGTTGCTGCTTTAATTAAATCTCACAGCTGGTTTAACAATGGTTGCATTTCTGTATTCTGACTGTACTGTGAATTCGTTTTATAACCAGAGACTATAGTGAAATTATATTCTATTTATTAAAAAATACCTTTTTATAGTGTATTAAGATATATGTGATGTATTTGCCTTGATTTAAAATTTATTTTCTGGGGCTTATAATCATAGATTACAGCTCTGATAATAAAAAATGAAGAAAACGAATAATTCAATATATTAATAAAAAACAGCAAATTTTAATAAAACACCCTTTTTATAGCTTAAAATAATAACTTTAATTGAGCACAGATGTATTAATTAAAAAAGGGCTGATTTTGTAAAAAAGCTCATTCTATAGCTTAAATAATAATCATAATTGAGTACAGTTATATTAATCAAAAACGGACAGACACTCCTCATTTTTGATTATTATTTAGCCTAAATGGAGCTGTTGTATAATGCTAAAAAATTGAGAATTTTTTGCTCCTTTGATTTTTGTCGATTAATGGAGCAAATTTTACTCAATCGGGAGAATGGCTGTTTGAAGTCAAAATTTGAGTAAAAAATACTCCGTTTGATTATTATTTTACTCAATGGATTTAAGAGTGTAGGCTTTATGTAATAAAGTTTAATCATTTATTGTTAATTATAAAAGTAGATTAAGAAAGGGCTATTTTAAAATTATTTTACATCCATAGTTCTCCACTTTGCATATTATTCAACAACATCCTGAATTTAAATCAAGCTGTACCTGCATACACCTTCGATAAGTAGCCATTTTTACATTCTGAAGAATAATGGTTAGTCTTTTGCGAGAGATCAATTCTTTTATTTCACATAGAGTTCCGTTTTATAACGGATTGTATAAAGCATAATACGACGATTGTTAGGCAGCTTACAACAGGCTTTTAGCGTTAAATCCTGCCGCCGATTCAATATTAATGCATTGGTAATCCACTTACAGCAGCCCAGATGATTCACCATTAAATTTGATTAATTGCAGCTACGGGGCTATTAGTTATGCATCTTGACTTGCAGTTGAGACGGAGCACCATGAATTGATCGATTTTGCCAAGGTGTCGGTAAATATATATATGAAGAATTGAGAAAATTGGAAATCCTTTCGGTCAGAATTCCCTTTTCGGTTCCTAATAAGATAAATGCGAATTGTTTTCACTTGTGCTTGACTATTGTGTCATTTGGTTTGTATAAGTATGAATTATTACTCGTATATGTTGATGATGTATTATTCCGCTGTAAACATTGAGTAGTAATCCTGCAATGCACAGCTAAAAAGTTGATAAAAATATAGTTTTTGAGTCAAAATCTAATAGAGCGGAGCAGTTACATTTCTTTAAAAAAAAATTGAAATCAAACAATTTTTCAACCTTGCGAATCGAAATCGAAATATCAAACTTTTTACTCCTGTTACTTATGTTTTAGTTTTTAAAAACTTCCTTAAATATTACGTTATAGCTTAGATTATCATATGATATAGAAGAGTTAGTTCATTCTTCTATATCATATAGAAGCGTAGCTCTATAAGACATAGAGACGCAGAAGAGTGAACTAAATATAATTATTATACTGTAAATCAAAGGAGAAGATAGTGATGAGGATTAAGTTTATTTCACTTAAAATTACACATAGATTATTATTGCAGTATATACCAACTGACCTACACGTGGAGCATCTTAAGTACACCCCCTTCTTCGTATATTATAAATTCTTAGTACATTAAAATTACCCAAAACTCACCACGTGAACTCAACTTTCGCCCTTCTATATTAATCTTTAAAATCCCACAGAAATCATTATTTGTAATTATTTGTTGTCACACACACACACACACTAGATGAAACTCTGTCTTACGAGTTAGTTTACTCATAGCATTTTCGAACAAAAACGTGAATGGAATGAAACATCCATAATTTCTGGGCTACAAATCTTCACTTTTACCTGTATCAGAAGTTGAACGCCGCTCTGTAGCTTGCGTGTGATAATATTTAATGACACTGATTTAATATGGTGCAAGGCCCGATCTAGTGAGTGTACTGACTAATTTTGTGCTGACATTAGAAGTAAAAAAAAGACGGTGTGCTAGTGTTCCCTTCCATCCACTCAGAATAATCTGAGGGACTGGAAAGTGTACATTTTTTTCTCGAAAGAAGGAAGTTGCGGTGATTTTAAAAGTGCCTTAAACCAATCTCTATAATACAATAGACGCCCCTATATGGTAGATACGTTTCGTGGTAAATGAATCAATGTTGGATGAATCCGTGGTAAATGATTTTGTTTTTTTACATTCTGGCTTTTAAAGTATGAAGACCGCTCCATAACTATCACAATATTTGGAAAATAAATAATTGTGCATTTGAAAACAAGGGGGTTAAACAAAATTATTTTTGGTAACGGAATTTACTTTCAATAGAGAAAATCCAATCATTTTCTATATATCTTGTAAAATTCGATTGTCTTCAAATCACATCAGTAACTCGAACATATATTTGTATAACAGGTGTGTGAAGTTCAACTTTGTATGACAAATCCTATTGATTTTAGATTGCATGTTTCATTGTACCCCAACTTCTCCTGTGGTGAAAAAGTTAACTACTCCTATTAACGGTGTACTGAGGCGTAAACATGCTTTCTTTCATCAGTGGAAGAATTTTCTTTTTTAATATCAAACCAAACTAAAATATAGCACTGAAAACGAAAGAGTTACTAAAAGTATTTCAGTTCATAGAAAAGTTCATTTAGGATGAGTATGATAAGGTATTTTTGTTAATAATCGTAATCTCAAGATTTTTTTTATCAAATAGCCCCTAATCTCAAAATAACTAACAATTTCTGTATGAAAGTCTGTGTAAGGTAAAAATGTATATATCCTTGGATTCAGATGAAATTTCTGCAGCTTTATAAGAAAGCGTTCTATATTTGAACAGTGTTTGTAATCTTTACACAGCTACAAATTTATAAGAGCGCTAGAGGAATTTCGCAAAAAAGCGGTTCTTTGAGTAACAGTAAGCATTCCAAATTACTGAAATTATTTTGTTTGAAACTACACGCAAAATTAGAATAAATTATTAAAGCCATTAACAAGCGAGACAATTCTTACCAAAATATCACTTGCAGCAATGGTATTTTTTTAAAGCAGGAAATTGTGCATTGTTTAAAGCAAAATAAGGCTAAATTAGTACCGGGTGTCCAGAAAAGGACTCCCTGATTTCAAAGTTACATATCTCGAAAACAAAGATCGATAGAGGAATGCAGTAAACGGTATTTTTATTGTGAAAGCTGTAAGAATTTTATACAGCAGTTTGAAATAATAGTTACAAAAGCTGCTAACAGATGGCGCTGTACGCTGTACAGCTCATTATCAGCATACATAAATGAAATAATCGTATGAAAACATTCTTTGCAAAAAATCACATCACAATGTTTTCAAAATGTTCATCATTGGCACTAAAGAGGTGGCGCAAACGAAGAATGAAATTTGCCATCATATTTCGTAGTGTCTCAACAGAAATAGATTCACATGCCACATAGATCGCCTATTCAAGCTCATCGAGCGTGGCGGGATGCTTCGGGTAGCCAATGTCTTTCAATGTGCCCCACAAAAAATAGTCACAGGGAGTCAAATCCGGCGAATATGGAGGCTTACAATCCATGCCTGCACCAGTAAATTTGGGATATTCTAAAGCAATGACTCGATTCTCGAAGTATTCATCAAGAAAGCGAAACACTTGTTCGCTACGATGTGGTCGGGATCCATCTTACATAAACCATTCAGTACGTGGTCGATCCTCTAACACGATCCTCGCTGTGTGGCGCCAAATTGTTCCAAAATTGCAACGTAACGTTCACTAATGACCGTTTCTCGAATGAAAAAAGGGCCAATAATGCCTCTGCTGCATACTGCAGCCCACACAGCAACTTTAGGAGAATACAGGGGTTTCGCTTCACACCAATATGGATTTTCGGAACCCCAAAATCGCCAGTTCCGTTTATTCACGAATCCATTCAGGTGGAAGTGTGCTTCATCTGTAAACCAGATGCAGCCAACATCAAATCCTTCACTATCAATCATTGTGAGCATCTGATTAGCAAAGTCAACCCTTAGTTGCACTGCTCGTACGGGTATGGCCTGGTGAGTTTGAATTTTGAATGGAAACATGTGTAGGCTCTTTCTCAGTATTTTATGCGTGCTGGAACACTTCAAACCAGTCTCAGATGCAATTCTACGGACGAATGACATTGGATTTTGCTGAATAATTCGAGAAACTGTGGCGACATTTGCAGGCGTAACTGCAGTTTGCTTGCGGCCAACATTCCCCACGAGATCATCAGTTACGCTGCCTGTTCATTGAAATTTGGCGAAGAGCGTATGAATAGTTTTCGCATCGGATCCTTTTGGAACATTAAATCGTGCTTGAAAACTGCGCCTTGTTGCCGTAGGAGTCTCTTTTAATCTGTGGTACTCTAGCACCAGAAAAACGCGCTGTTCAATGGAGTATATGGTTTTAATCTCTTCCTTCGGTACGCTAACCTCCTTTCACGCTTCAATAGTGGAAATGATCGCTCTGGGCTTCGGATCACTATTTATACTAGGCATTACGTATGGCGATTACAGCGCCATCTCTTAGCAGCTTTTGTAACTATTATTTCAAACTGCTGTATAAAATTCTTACAGCTTTCAGAATAAACATACCTATTCTGCATTCCTCTATCGATCTTTGTTTTCTAGATATTTAATTTTGAAATCCGGGAGTCCTTTTCTGGACACCCGGTACATTATAGTTATATATTGCAACAGAAAACTATGTAAAATATATTTTAATTGACAAATAATTATAGTTTTAAAACAAATTGTTATGGAGGACATCCCAGTATAACCGCATTCTCTTAAAAACTACGTTTATTGTTAGTTATTTAATACAAATGAAGAGAAAATAAAACATGAAAAACTAATTTTTAAAACATTATTAATACACATATAACACTTTACTATCTGCTGGTCAGATTCTGGTGTTAACGTTTATCCACTTGAAATAGGTTGCCTCTACATGAAAAGTGGCTAAAGAAACTAGAAAAGATAAAAATGCCTCTTTTGAGTTGAAAAATAAAATTTTATAGGTTTTCACCAACAGAACAATTTAAAGAGAGGGGGAAAAAACGTTTTCTAGTATAATAGAAATAGAACGAACGGTTGAAAGAACTGAAAAAAAAAAACTATGACCAAGAAAAAGCTATTTATTCAGAAGCTAAATAAAAAGAGTTAATTGAGAGCTTTTACTATTATTCATTGCGGTAATATTCAAATATTTATATTTTGTATAAGTGTATAATTTTCTAATACAATTATAACATTATTATTTATTTGCAATTTTAGCTAGATTACATGAAGCTAGATACTAGATTATTAAAATTTTTATTTTAGATAGATACTAGATTATTAAAATTTTTATACACTGTCTATTTAGGGAATGGCTCCACCATGGCTTAATTGATAAAACACTGAATATGGTAGATGGCCGAAGTGTGAAGGTCTTGGGTTTGGACCTACGCTGTCGATCTAACACTGTGGAGTTTGAGTGGTTTTCTCCAGATGTAACGTGGATAAGCTTTCGTTAGTATCCCTTTAAAAGTCCTCCGCCGCAGGCTAACCCCCATAGAAGAAACTGTCTATTTAGTGAATACACCCCACTTATGTATGCATATGCGATTTTATGTTTGTTCCGAAAGCAATGCTTTATTATAGTTTTACCGGTTCAGATTCTTACTACTCTGCTCTTGGAATTGTTAAAAAATAGTAAATAATACATATACATTTACTGCATATTATAAAACTGTGTCAAGCAGATAAAATATGGTTAGCCAGATTCATTAGCATTGATACAATTGTAATGATAGAATATTTGTAGATAGATCACGTTTTGATTTATTTAAGTTGCCTCTCTTTTATACTAACACACGGGACATAAATGCTGTTTATTACCTCATCTGAATCTTGTATCTAAAATAAGGAGTTCATTTCCCCAAACTACATAAACCTAAAACACGTATATTAAATGATGATATAACATCTGAAACAAGTATAAATTACGGTGTATTCTCAAAATATCGGTTTTAGAAAGCAGAAATATGATCGAAACTTTAATGCTAGGCCCATTTAAAATCTCTGGAAAAGTACACAAAAATATGAACTACCCAAGAACTTTAGTATAAATAATAAGGAATAATTATTACGCTTGGATTTGGGATAGGAAATTGTCGGTTCTTATCCAATTACTTAGAACTCATTGCTGAAATTTATCAATAGTTTCGATATTCCATATTCGGCCACCAAAATCCGACATCTGCATAGCGTGATAAAAACCCACAAGATCATTTACAGAACACTATATTCGATAGACACTATAGAAGAAACGGAATAGGCAATTCTAGACTTGCAAAAGCAAATCACATTTCTATTCATTATTTTAAAAGGAATGTGAGTGAGCTACATTCACAAGACTTTCTGACTTTTCTCAGCTAAACAATAAACAAATCCTATTGTTAATCTTTTCTGTCCACACAACGGACTGCCTTCTCAGATTGGGGCAGATTTCAGCGAGTGTGACTTCCGTACAGGCTGTTTAAAAGATATAGCTAAGGAATTCGAAAACGATGAAAATATAAGACTGCATTTATGAGTGTGTGTCGCATGGCACCTGCGCACCTGACAATAGAAGATATTGTTAATTGATGGCTCTGAAATATGCAAGACTCACAACAAAACGAAAACTTTCAGCAATTTTACGATTACTTTGCAAATCAATCTACGGAAAATTCTGTTTGTATTAGAATAGTTATGTGAGATTATCAGAAAAAATTCGTGGAATCAACAATAATGTGCGGAAGGCTGGCCCAATAAGCTTAACCGATTAGTAAACAAGCCGAACCTAATAAATGTGTTTAGTAAAACGTTTAGAAAAAGAAGCAGAATATAATATGTTTTTAAATAAGAGACATGTACTGAAGCTTCAGAGGAAACCTCGTTATATATTAATCTCGACAAACGAATGAACAAATTCTAGATAATTATTCTAAAGCACCATCCCGTGATTCTGAGAAAGTAATGGCTAAAAGCACTGTCGTTTTGCTGGAAAATTTAATTAATTTCCAGTATGAAGAATTGTTGAAAGAGCAGGAAATAAAGTGCAACAAAAAAATTGAGGTAATGAAAAAAAAAAGATAATAAATTGGAAAAAGACGGTTAAAAATAAAATTAAAAATGAAAGATGCAAGGAAAAATTGCAAACGTTTTACTGTAGTAAGTCGGGATAAAGTGTGAAGAGAAAATATCGGAAAGGTGGATTTAAAAAAAGCCTATACGTAGGTTCCACTAGTCGTCCATCACAGCTCCTTCTCAAGACATCTCACAGTTCTCTACAAAACAATAAATATAATTCCAGGCACAAGGTGTCACCAATCGGGAAATATTCTAAACGTTACAAATCTGAAACATTCCCGTTATCAATTGAATGCTGGTGTATTTTGATCGTCAGAATAGATTGAGATTAGAAAATACTATCGCTAATATTGCAAGTCTCTTTACTAAGTAAAGCACTTTGTGTTTGATACAGAGTTTACTACGTCTGTTAAACAATGATCTGTTAAGTCTAGATACCTGTCTCAGTTACTTCATATGCACTTCAAATAAACTCATAAAAAACTGAGTAATATTACGAGATAAAGAAGTTTGAAGCCTAGAATATATTATTTCCACTCTGAATAAAAGCATAGATGACGCATATCCAGTTAAAAGTAATACGAATACTCCTGAAAATTCGTTAATTGGGAGGCCAGACTCACGTTCTTTCAGATAATTTGTTTTAAAATTATTCTTCAATGATGCTCTGTATATGAGATCATCGCGTAATTCTTGGAATATTCCTGGAACCCATATATGTCTTATGAAGAAATCCAAAAGCATTTTACAGCAAAAACTTACTTATATTCCGATTACTCGCAAATATAAGAAGAATTCGTCATCAGATACAAAATACTTCTGCTCCACACTCTGTAAACAGTCTCGTGATGCAAAGACAGCATTTCTTTAATCTGCTCTGCTGTGCTGTATTACTTTTTCGATACTATGAGAATTTTTAATCTCGTTTAAGCTTCGACAAATAATTTCCAAATTGGAATCATTAGATTTCCGAAGCATACCGCTTAAGTAACTTCCAAGAAACGTCGCACACTTGTGTTTTACTATGGTCACAGACAGGCTTGTAGCCAGGAAAATTTTTCGGGAGGGGGGATATGCGCCTGGAAAATTTTTCGGGGGGTGGATATGAACTTATATGTGTATAAATAAACGATATTTCATCCCAATTAAAAAATTTTTTGGGGGGGGGATATATCCCGATATCCCCTCCCCCTGGCCACAGAATCCACCACTTCAGCAATTGTCCGTACGTCCTTTAACCCATTTGTGCCAAGATATTTTTGCGACTTTCGTAGATTTTTGCTAATACCAGCAAAAATAGATAAATTTCTGATGTCAGATTCTTGAACAAGGGGTGATTTCTATTAAAATCACTATGCATAAAAATGTTAAATTATTTTGTGACGTTAAGGTTCAGTACTCGCGAATAAAGACAAAAAATAAATAAATAATGTTTTCGACTAATAGCGAAAATGCCGTCCCCAAAAAGGGATACTAGGCAGAAATGAGTTAAAGATGGACGCAATAGAAACGACAACAACACTGCTGTGTAAAAGAACTGTAGTAACACCGAAAACATCCTAAGAAATGCACAGAGCATACTATCCAGCAGTCTCTGGATTTTTCGACAGAGAATTTCCAAGTTTTCCTTGAACGGTGTTTTCCAAAAAACGCTGAAAACACCATCCGTCTAATGCAAATAAACAAAGATATTGAAATGCATACAAAAGGTGAAAAGGGTTTCAGGAATGATGAAATACTTTTAGTTAATTTTGGGTGCGTTTTTGCGAAAGTTTTAAAATGTACATGATACGGATAGCTGAAATCTAACTTAAATTTCTTTTTAACTGAATGTGTTATCTGCAGTTGCTGTTAATAATCAGAATTTTGTTTGTATGTTCAATATTACAAGAGTTCCTCTCTTCTGACCAAAGTTCGTTAACAGAGTGGGAGAGATTCATCATTCTCCTAATTTAAAATTATTGCACACCTTTTTTATTTAAAACTATGGCCATTCCTAATCAGTTTCAGTACTTAAAATAAATAATCATAAAGTTTTCAAGGACATAACGTGTTTGTGATATGATTAAAAAATTCCATAAAACACCTTCTATTGTTAATAGCTTTAAAATTTCTAAAATCCATCTATACGAAGCAAATTTCAATAGCAACCTCATTGTTGTTGTTTCTTTTTACTACAATGCCTTAAACTCATTAATGACTTATTTAAAGATTTTATTTAGGAATATTGCAGGATCATTTGCAATTTTCATAAGATTTCCCACAAATGAATACGTATAATTAAGTATCGACCAATACAAAATTTTAACCGGTAGCCAATACCGATATTTTATCTACAAATTCATTTTTAAAAATAGCTGATAAGAATACTTTAAACACATTAAATCTCTGATACTGATACTTTACAAGTTTTAATGGCATTAAAGCTATATTTCTATTGTTTTGCGCAGTTCTTGTAACTTCAGTATACTCCCCGTCCTTTATTTTAAATGAGTAACGTCCACCAAACCCATAGCCAAAAATTTGTGCTAAGTAAAAAAAAAAAGAAAGAAATCAAAGTTATTATACATTATCCATCATCTTTTTCGTTCCCATTGAAATCGTTCCGATCAATTGCCCAGTGGATAAGACGCTAAACATTCGGAAACATCTTAAGTGTGCAGGTACGGTGTTCCTGCAGTCGATCTAACGGTCTAGAGATTTGGCAATTTCCCCCCTAGAATCAATTATTTCATATACAGGGTGGCCATAATTAAACTACAAGTGTTCAAGGGGTGCTGGAGAGAAAACTACCAGGAATATTCCAGTGAAACTTGGTATCTACACGTTTCAGAACATGCGCAAGTCAAAAATGCAATTTAAAAAAATCGTCATTTTCACCCGATATATGGCGCTATATCGTGTTTCAATGCTTATGGAAGCCATATATGCAAATTTTAAGCCCATTGAACAGTGTAAAAACAAGACCACATTGAGTAATGGTCAATCATGACTCTCGATAAGAAGGAACGTGTATTGTTAGTGAAGATATTCTATCAGAATGGTAGCCATTATTCGGCTACTCTGAAAGAATACCAGCGTATGAAACGATTAAGAGGTCCGATGAGTGTCAATGAGAATAAATAATGGTTTAATTGTTTTCTAAAGCGTCTTTATGAATTGTTTAATTTTTGATCTTAATTTACCTAAATTTTTGATTACATGTTACTCTAAAAAAAAATAATTACTGAAGCGAATTGTATGGAATATTGATAAACTGTAAATGATGTTTTATATTGTTTATGTGCCTCTTAGAATGTCACTATGTTCTGTCTATCGGTTTTGGAAGTTGTATGTGCCACCGGTGACCTTTGAAATACGGTACAGCGCCATCTATCGGTTGAAAATGACGATTTTTTATTTTTGCATATTTGACTTGCGCATGTTCTGAAACGTGTAGATACCAAATTTCACTGGAATATTCTCGGTAGTTTTCTCTCCAGCACCCCTTGAACACTTGCAGTTTAATTATGGCCACCCTGTATATGTCTAGCTTCCTGTCCTACTTTATGACTTTTTTTCGTATTCTAAAAATTCAAGGGTTCTATCTGTGCAATAATTTTAAAGGGAGGTTGGGGGGGGGGGGTTAGTGTTTCACACTCTTTCGATTTTGTTTTATTTTTTTTTATCACCTATTAAGCCTATAACTGAAAAAACACATAATGTCAGTAACTTTGAATGCTTTGCAAATCTTGTATTCAATTTTTACTATGTTATCTGTTGCATAGTATTAGTAGAACAATGCCTAAAAGCAGTGGAGTAGTCCTAAGGAAAATAAATGAGGAAAGTCACATATTTAGTTTAATATAAGTGTGCTAGTAAGTTTAATTTAATATTTTTTCTAAAACAATAAATTAATCAAAAGCTTTATTGTTGCTTTTTATTGTTTATTAACAGATAAATATTTATAAGATTTCCGTTTTATGAATTAACTGTTGACCTTGTCATTTTTGATGAAGAGCGGCTTTGAACTTAAGTTTTCAATCTAACATCTTGAACAATCAGCGTCAAATTGACAGGGATTTGTACAGAATCTCTTAGCCCCCAGCCTTTTCCTGTTTTTGATCCATTTAAAAGAAAACCCTTGATCCAAACTGCCAAAGTGCTCCATTAATGTTTATCGAAATTTACCAAATTTACTTTATCCAAATTACTGTATTCTTTTTTTTAGGATGTATGTAGATCATTTAGTATTTACAATGAGACTGTAAGTGAATCTGAGGCTACTTTTGGTGTACTTTCCGAAGCAGACTCACAATATGAAAACCTTAGTACATTAAAAAGAATTTTTATATCGTATGTTTAGGTAAAAAGAGTTTCCAGAGTAAACTAAAAAGTGATGAGGGGGGGGGGAGGTTATGAACTCAAATGTTAAAGTAGGGAGACCCAGGGATATCCAAAAAAGCAAGTATGGGGCAAACTAGGATGAAGAATTTCATCATTCCATACCCCACCAAGTATCCTGCTGGAGATACAAGAAACTATTCATCGAAAATGCTATTTGTTGTAAGAGGTACACCCAGAAAATCTAGTGTAACATTAGTAAAGATTGCATTCTGGTCAAAGGTCACCACACATCTTATTACTTTATTTTTATTTCATAAACTATATTTTACATCATACATAATATCATTATCTATATGCTTTGTTTTTATGCATTATTAATACTTTTGTTTTATCAGAAATAAGGGAAATTTTGCTTTTTATAAATGTTTCAAAGATAACAAAACGGAGACTGTGAACATTTTGTGTTCTTAACCCTTCAACGCGCAATGTTCCCGCTCTGGGAACACCAAACTCTGATGTTTTGACTGTTGTCAGTCACGAAGACGTTTTGACTGTTGTCAGTCACGATTAGATTTCTATAAAAATAGTTGCGGGTGACATAGCTCCACGAGAATCCTTTACTTTTTAGCACGTCATTTCACGTCAAAAAATGTCACGAATTTTTTTAACAGCACTGACATCTGCTGAAAAAGGGAAGAATGCGAGAACAGCTCGCACAACCAGCTGCGTCAAAAAAGGGTTTCTAGATCTGTGGCACGTGATGAACATTTCGGTCGTCTGCCATCCTGCTGGTAGTTAAGTCGAGTGATGACAACGGCTGCCCTTTTTTCAGCATTGGGAAAGTGTTGCGCTTAAAGGCTTAAGTGCGAAATCATTCTAGTAGGAAGAGATTTAAAACTTGTTCGTTTAATGTTTCCAGTTACTATATATTAACAGGCTGTACGAAAGGTATCGTCGAACATCTAACGAATAAACAAATTATGTGTAGCACAATTTTCATCCATTTGATGAATGATTGGAATTTGAGTCTTATTGAAAAAATGGTCTCATGAAGAATTGGAATTTGAGTCTTATTGAAAAAATGGTCTCATGCAGAATTGGAATTTTAGTCTTATTGAAAAAATGGTCTCACGAATAATCGGAATTTGAGTCTTATTGAGAAAAAATGGTTTTGACCATTCCCATTGTCCGAAAATAACCAGACATAATTATCACGAATGCAATTTATTTTCTTAGCATACATATTTTTTACACACACCAAACCCTAAAAGGGAACTCCATAATAACCGAGTTGAGTTGAGAACACACACACACACAAAACAACAAAAATTAGTAAGTAAATAAATCCAACATAATACATAATTTACAGACAATACGCCACCTAGCAAGTCAAAAATCATTACACCATCAATTTTCAGCAGTTTAAACCTGCAATCTGCTTGACTCGAGTTTATGGAAATACTGATTAAGGATTTTGCTTTTCACAGGAAATTTTACAGAATGGGTAGTTTAAAAAAGAATAAACATTTTACAGAAGCATTTGCAAATATGAAAACGTACGGAACAACGGTTTTTGTGCTTCATTTAAAATCTGCACTGATTTATAAGCACGTAAGAAAAAAATACAACACTGAAATTATATGAAAAATATATTAGATGTGCCTATGATATTTGAACATTTACAACTACGGCAGACATTAAACAATATGCAGATCGCATATTTGTTTACCAGTTTAAATTAGACTTACATTTGTTCCACTAGACTAAATGTTAATCTTCTCATAATGTAAACTGCTAGCCTGGTTTCCCAATTTAATTTGATTAATATCCCGAAATCATTACGTTAAGTGAAATATTAGTTATCTTGAATCAAACTGCAACTCAAACATCATGCATTTGAATTCTGTATTCTAAATATTTAGTGCTCTCAATATGAAGACGTCTTTGCTTTGAATAAGAGAAAAAAGTATAACATAACGAGTAATCAACCATTCATAATTAATCTTATTTCAATAAGATCGAATTCATTTGTATGTTTATCAGCAGTATCGTATGAATAGAAAGCAGCTTTACTAAAATGAATTGTATGTAATTGAAAATAATTTAAATACAACCAAAATCTTCAACGGGAATTAGTAAATACTTTTAAGCGTAATTTCATTTCGAAAAGTTTACCTAAGCTACTAATTCAATACAATAATTTTAATTCTGCATTACATTTATAAATGCACACAATACAGTATCGGGACATTAATGCGTTTAGTAAATTAATGTCGTGATAATAAACTGTATGGTATTCATTAAGACTACTCTCAAATCAGGAAGTCTGAATAAATTTAAAGCCGAATTCTTAGAATGTTTCTGTTTATCATTAAAAGTAACTTGTTAAAGCCACTATTTTTATAGTAAAAATACAATTATTTTTGATTTCCTAATTTTCAGAGAGTTTAGTCAGGTTTTATCGTCAATGTACGATAGTTTCGGATTACAAAATTTATTGCTAAAGTGAGACACTGAATTATTGCACTATATTTTATTTGTTATATTTTAGTAACCATATATTGCTACTATTATATTTATTTTCCGTATACTATATTTTAGTAACGACAAGGATTGTGCAGACTGGCAAGCAATAAGAACTTAATGTAGAATTTACAAAGACGGTACCTGATTTTCACTCTACGACAAATAACTTTGTGTGAACTTAACTAAAAACTGCCCATAAAATACTTTAAGATATAGAATATGCTTTTAAACTACAGAAAAACATCAACAAAAATTTCCGCAGGATTGTATTGCATAATTGTTTACTACTAAGTATGCAGAGAAAAAAAATAATATCAGGTTGTAACGAAAGTTTTCCGCCATACCTGCCTGAAAAACTAACTTCTAACTCCTTAGATAACTGTTTTTGAACTTTCGGTACCAAACCTGCACAGTGTCACATGATACAACAATAGTACTTAAAGCTGTACTCATAATTCGTGGATATTATGTAGCTGACGTTTTGCAACACAACTGGAAGTAAATGATGGTTCTAATCCTCTAGAGTGATAGTTCCATTTGAGACACCTTATACTTAATGATAACTATATTTTTTACAGATTTCACAACACATTGTTATAAAGTAAACCTCTTTCTTTCAAATGCCAAAAATCGTTGGACAAATATGAGCAAATACGCCAACGAGAACTGTGTGCTGACGATGTTTGCGTGGCGGGAAACTTTCGTTACAACCTAATAATAAAGAATGTTTATAGATAGTGATGATTTTTACGTTTCAGATGAGGGGGAATCCTAGTCATTTCTGCTTCGAATCTACTTACCAAAATTTCAGAAAGATTTTTCTTTCTCTGCTCCGGTACAGTCAAGGTGATGCCCAGAGCAAACAACTAAAGAAATCAATCCAAATCTCTCCTCGTTGATCTTCGGAGAGCTTTCCGTTATAGAAGATACATTCAGGGTCTTTGTTTTCCGGTTCCTTTGTTGATGGCATGAAATTCACTACAATAATACCTACTGTTCCATAATACCCGACAAGCCGTCAAGAAAAAGTATCCTTTGGCTAATGGGCAAAACACTGTCAGCTAAAAAATCGACCACACTACAACATACTAAAATACTTTTAGCGTACATTATGTGTAACATCATTGTTCACGTCACGTTTATACTAGTACGTTAAAATGTTTGAAACCCATGAAAATTACAAAACACTCTTTGTTTTGCAACGAGCAGCACGAGAACAACAAGTATTCAACTCTCACTGCATTGTAACATGGGAATCTTTCTTGAGCAGTTCGAGGTTTTCCCATGTGACAACAGCACCTAACAGAGCCGAAAACTCGGTATTCCATATTTCCCGACCATTTTATAACTCTTATCCTGTACACTTTCTGATTTACTTTATTTAAACTTATTTCATATAAATGCACAGCATATTATAAGAAATATAGTGTTACGAATACTATTAATATGTACTGTATTTTTTCTAATATAATTACATTCAAAAAGAAAGACCAACATACTATTTTTTTTTTATTAGCGGAAAATACCAAACAAAGAACACGCTCAGAATCCTCCAAAACAACTCCGTAACTGACTTTCGCGTCTCTCAATGTGATCGAACGAAGAAATTGTCAGAGGCATGCACGCCATTAAAGTGCCTTACTCCACGTTCCGACACCTGCGGACTCTCTGAGAGCAAGCACTAACTCTTCAAATTCTCTGGTAGAGAATAATAATTGCCAAACATATATATTTTCATAATCCCTTTGAATCTGGTCGCCCGATATGTATTTGGAGTGAGTAGTGCGTTGTGCACCACTCCGGTCCAATATAACGCACTTCGAACAGTTAATGAAACTGAATGCGGAATAGGTCAATTACCGGACCCCCAGACCTCTCTCATTAACACTCTAACAAGCTGTTGTAGGGTTGATGAAAGGAATTTATAATGCCATACCACCAGCTCTTGCAAGCGCCAGAGAGAGATATTGCTTGCAAATAATTACGGCTGATTTATTATCACTTCGCGTTCCCGAAATAATGCTTTTAAAACTTAAATATGCAATTTGTAGCACATGTTCCCATCTTTCTGTAATATTTTGAGTAGGGGAACGTCCCATATATGCGTTATATTATACCGGGACTGGATCACTTTAAAGTGTCGGTAATGAGGATGTTCGATTCAATTATAAATGTGGGCCTGATCATGAGAAATTTCCCTTATATTTGAAATGAGAGTTTTCCAAAGTGCATGGCCACTTGCGTTCTCTGATAACTTTCCTGAGAAAAGCAAATACTATTAATTTTTACACTGTTTTATATTTCTTGGGAAAAGTTTCTTATATAAGAAATAAATGAATTTTTAACATAAATTATTAAAGTAGAATTGATATTATTTTTCATTCTTGTTTTTTCTTTTATTGCTCAAGATTAATTCAGAAATTTATTTTAAAGTTTCTAGTTATAGGAAAAATGTAAGCATTTTTATCTCATTAAAACTTTTATTTTCGACGGGTGGGAACTTGATGACTAGGCATTGTCCACTACAATAGCACAAAGGGTACTGTGTCCATTTTATTATGAGGGCACACAGGGGGTGGCCATGTTACCACCTATGAAGAGATGGACAAGTTAACACCCATGCCCAAGCCGGAATTCGAACCCGCACCCAAGGAGTGATAGAGGGTTTTTTAAGCCACTACACCACCCGGGGGGCTCATTAAAACTTTTAGTATTTAAAGTAGATTTATTTTATATTGGACTAAAGTGTTCAAGTAAATTTAAGACAATCATTTGCTTGTAAAAGGGAGAAATGCGAAGGTATTTTTGTATCACAACAGCTTCATTCATTCATGTCACGGAAGGCCTTTGCTATTAAATTTGTGCTGGATCATTAAAAGTCTAAATCCATAGATACAAATATAAAATGAATTAGATGGTGGCAGTTCACACCCACTACCCTTCTGAAACCTGGCTGAGGATTTTTACTGATGGCTCAAAGACTGAAAAAAGTCAAAGATCTGGCACAGGCATTTAGTGCTGACTTTTTCTCATTATTTTCCACTGGGCATTTCAGTCTCTGCATTTAACGGTGAGATAAGGTCAATTAGGGACTCCTTAATGTTTTTAAGATCACGGCTTTACAATTTTTACAGGCTGTAAATCTTCCTACTCTCCAGTAGCAACTATAGCAATTGTAAGTTTTGTCCAAACACCTATTTCCAGTGTCGTTAAGGATTACCGACTCATTCTTTCGAAATTGCTCAGATCCAAGAAAATGGTTCTGCAGTGGATTCCATTCATCTAGGATTTATGGTAACGAGATCATGAATGTGTTGGCAAAGAAACCCACATTACAACTCAATTGACTACCGATCAGCTGCGCATTTCATATAATTGAAAATGAAAGATCTTCAATGGATTGAGCTGGAAGAATTGCCCAAGATTAATCAACGCACTTTCCCATTATCCAGTTACCCGAACGTCCAAGAGATCTGACTGTGGCAAATTTTAGACTGGCGATGAGACAGGAATGCATCGCCACTCATCTTTAATAGAATGGATGCTGCATTAGCATTAAAAAAAACTCTCTGGAAAAATAAACCTGACGAACACTTTAAAAATCCATCAGTCCGTAAATTTCCTTAGTATTACTTCTAAGAAAGCCAAGTAAATCAAAACAGTCTTTCGCCAATCTGTACTTATCCACCGTAATTTACTATATATATATATATATATATTTATTTATTTATATACAGGGTGTCCAATGCAAAAGGTGCTTAATGTCCATTTCCTAAACAGTTAATCTGAGAAAAATAGTTCCAATTCCAAAAATGCCTGAAATTGTATGATCTATTTTATGAGAAACAATCGAAGTCAAAAATCAATTTCTATAAAAAGTTATGAAATTTAAGTTTTCAAGAGATCCCTCCGTTCTATTTTTATATTTAGAAAAATTTTCCTCATACAATGTCCTGCAAAATTGAAAAAAGATCGCCCTTTTACGACCAAAATTCACCGAGTTATGAAGCAGGAAAAAATTTTGAGTTTAGTCACTTTTCCCCGTATGAAAATTTTCCGTTACGATGAACATTAAGGGAACATATGCATATTGAAATTTTAAATCGCAGGTTTTAATTTCATTTCCTGATTTTATGTGGAGAAAGAAGCAAAACTAATTTTAGAATACTAATCTTTAAGCAGAGGCTTAATCAGGCTCTATAAAAATCTGCCCGGTGTCTTTTGATTTGAATGATTGCTGAAAACAATGGATATTAATTTTTCTCGAATTAATTCTGTATACAACCTCTATTTTGCAGCTCGAAAAGAGCTCTAACTTTAAGCTGCTGTAACTCTGTAAATTTTGGTCGTAGAAGGACGATTTTTTTTTCTTTTTTTATTGGTGTGTGTTTGTGTGCTGCAGGAAATTGTATTAAAGAAAAGTTTTCTAAGTATAACTGATAGGACAGGGAGGCTCTATAAAATTTTAAATTTCTTTTTTTTTATAGGAATTGATCCGATTCTTATGTAATAGATTATACAATTTGAAGCATTTTTGCACTTGGAACTATTTGTCTCGGATTAACGGTTTAGAAAATAGCCATTGGGTACCGTTAGCACTGGACAGCCTGTATATATGTATACAGCTCGCCCAACGATAAAGGATCGTGTTTGGCGCGCTGGCAAAAAATGGATGCTGCGATTTTTTTCAATGGGGAGATAGGTTCAGATGTGCAAGAAATTCTTTCCGTAGTATATGCGGACAGGGTTTCCAATTTAGCCACTTTTTGGCTAGATTTTGGCCAACTGGCAATACGGATGTTTTTTGTAAATCGGAAATGAAAGTCCAAATGACTCTAAAAACACTACTACCGTATAGAATTTTATGAGTCCTTGCACATCTGAACCCATCTTCCCTGTGAAACATATTTCAGCATCCATTTTTTGGCAGTGCGCCAAAGCTGATCTTTTATCCTTGGGCGAGAAGTATATATATACTTTTTTGTTTTTAGGTATGGCTGGAAGACATAAATTCCTTTTATAACGGATCTGTACTAACAATTTAGAGAAGATATTCAATGAAAAGTCATTAAATTTTTTAAAAAGTATTACAGCAATTATAAATATTCCTTCATCCAGAAAGTTTTTTATATTTTTCTCATTGTTTACATTTTCCGAGGTGCTATCGGCTAAGGCCGAGTTCAGCTTTTTTTGGACAACAGTTTTCTTGACTTTCTTTAGCAACAATGCAAAGAAAACTCACGAAATCCTTGATTTCTAGATCTTTCTTAGTATTTAACAGCTTTAGATTGTACGCTGCTTAGTTTAGGCAGTTTTAACAGTATATTTTTTTCATTTTTGGATAGAGACTATACTTATAAGAGAATCAGTCCTAAATACAGCGTCTAAACAATACAATTGAAAAGGATGGTGATGTAGGCCAGTTTGTATTGCTTTAGATAAAATATAGTTCGATGCAGTAAAAATTTGATTTCAGTGAATGCAATTTTACATCTAAGCCACTCAGAGTGTAGACGTCAATAAAATGATTGGAGTAATTGTACAGTTTAAAGTTAATTCTTAAAATTTATAATTAATTAATTAAGTTGTGAATGTTCAGTAGTACGATCCAAGAAAACAGGGAATCCGTTCAACAAAAATGCTGGGATATAAAAATTTAAAAGTCGATGGCATTGATACTATTTACAAAATTCTAAAGGCAGATTTCGGTGGTATTCGGCAGATAGACAATATTATAACGATTATTCTATTCCAATGTTGAATTTTAGTGTTTACACGTATTAGCATGCTGTGTGCAAAAAATAGTGCTGTTCTGTTACGGCTTAGCGAGAACAGATTGCGGTTTATGGGACATCATGTTATTAATACATATGTAACTTATGATAATAAGTTTCTTTTTTCTTATTTAAATTGAGTTTTGATGGATATATACATATATACATACACACACACACACACACACACATATATATATATGTATATATATATTTGCCAATATATTCGACAAGTTTACATATGAATAGTCGAGTGGCATATCATTTGCCGATCCTTGGAGGACAGTAACATCCATATTATCCCAGTATTCGATAATGGCGGGCTTCAACTCTGCCACAGGCTAAAACTGTCTGACATTTGCTTGCCTATCCCTACTGAGGATACCCCTCACATTTATCTTGGGGATTGAGATCAATAGCGAAAAGAGTAGGACATACAAATCATCATCGAAAAGCCATTTTCAAGAGGATTTTGCAACGTGAATGGGTGGTTCACTTGTTGGAAAATCAAATTTCGGCCACCAATTCTCCCTACAAGTGGCAGTAAATCAGTTTCTAACATTTATTAGTAATCAGTAGTTTTTATATTGCCTTAAGGAAAAGCAAGGGTAAGTTAGCCGAAAGGTAAAGCCTTTCTACACTGTATATAGAGACTCCACCTTGTTGTTATTTTGAGAAGAAACAACAGCTTCTAAACATTATACACACATACAAAGAGTAGGCTTAGCCAAATATCATCAAATGTGCAAGGACCAGTGGTATCGCCTTATAGTTTCACAGACGGGAAAAAAAATTGCGTGCCTCAGACGGCGTTGCGTTCTATTTACATGACATGAGGAGATCGTCTCCAAAAGACAAGTAGTTGAGCGTTCATTATATATATTAAGTTTACCGCCGTGTGTAGAGGCTTTACGGAGGTAAACTTAACTTGGCTTTTCCTTCAGGCAATATGAAAGTCACTGATTACCAATAAATGCTAGAAACCCATTTACTGCCATCTGCAGGGAGAACTGGTGGCCGAAGTTTGATTTTCCATCAAGAGAACGACCCTTTCACGTTGCAAAATCCTCTTGAAAATAGTTTTTCAATGATGGGCAGTATATCAAAAAATTTCCTGCCCTTTTCTCTATAAATCCCCATAGAAATGCGTAGGGTATCCTCAGTATGGATGGATTTCTAGATGCCGGACTGTTTCAGTCTGTGGCAGAATTGAAAGCTTCCATCGGGATAATATTGCTGCTACAGGTCTCCAAGGATTGGTAAATGATATGCCACATCAACTATTCATAGTCATGTGTAAACATGGCTTATATATTGTCTATTAACAGTACGGACTTTATTTCGGCGAGACACTTTTCTCCCTCTTTTTCTTACACATTTATTTTTTATCCCTGCCCTGGTAGGCCAGAGAGTGAGTTTTTTTCCTTGTAAATTTGCATTTCTCTTTATACTTTCTTAATGTATTTGTTTCGTTCTTATACGTTTCTTTCTCATCCAGTTACAACACGACAATCATGGTGGCTTTATTTATTTAACACACTGTATACACATACTGGGTAATCCTATTTAAAAAATACTTTATACGGAGTGGTGTACAGCTGAAACTATTGATCAGCTGTACACCACTCTGTATAGCTGACCCATCAGATTTGCTAGAAATCTTTATGAAATAATGGGAGAGAGATTTGCGCGAAAAATATTTAAAGAAACACCACCAGGTGAGATTTCAGCGTTTTCGTGCAAATAAACAGACAAAGAAACAAGAAAAAACAATGAAAAGGTTCTGATTTAGATGATTTGTTCTGGAAAAAGCGGGCAAAACAACGCAAATAGAAATAAATAGAACAGTTTGAAAATCTTTTCAATTTTTTAGAACCTGTTAAACATTAAGCACTAAAAAATAATTTTTAAAAACGAAAGGAAGAAAAAAAAAGGTTTCGATTTTATTAAATATTTTTACAGGCAAACACTCTTTTATGAGGTAATTTTCCGCGTCAGTAATCCATAAAAGAAGTTTTTAATGTTATTAGGGCTCGTAAAAATATTTAAAAATATCAAATAATTAATTTTCTTTTTCTATGATTAATTATAATTAATTCAATTAATAGGTTTTTCTTCGAAGTTCATTTAATCCGATTAATAGGGTCGTTTATTTTTGTTTTCTCACACGGGATACGCGGATAAGAAAATTAGCAAGTGTTTTTCATTTTGTTTAAATTCAAAAATGCAGCGATGTGTTGCAAGTGAAGCTAGGAAGCATAAATTTGAATCTCGATGGATTGAAAACCAATGAAACTGTGTTAGTTAAAAAAAAGCTCTGCCTAAACAAATTAAAACTACTTACTTTCATTTAATTTATTTCAAAAGATAAGTATTTTCAATTGTTAAACTAATTCTGACTGATTTTAAAAGTTCTCTCGGAGCAGTTCGATTAATTTTGATGAATGGTTTTCAATTTTTAAAATTATTATTTTTTTTAAACCAAACAGTATTTTAACTTGCTCGTATTTTACAAAAGACAGTACAGAAAATTTCTGAAGAAAATTAGATTAGACAAGAAATGGGATTTACGACAAAGGAAGCTTAGTTTCCGCAATATACAGCAAAATTCAAATTTAGAGAATCTAAAAGTATTACACAAGAAAAGTATCAACTCAACAGTATGCCAAGCCACTTTTTTTTCAAAAATGATATTTTTGCATATTTAAAAAAATAACATGAAATCTAACTATGGACAAGAAGTAATTCAAATCAATCAGTAGATTTTGCTAGAATGCATAAAAATCATTTCTTGCTTTTGATCTTTTTCATTCGATATGTAAGCAAAATCGTGACTTGTCAAAGTGGAGGCTGGCTTGTTAATTTTTTTTTTTAATTTCTTTAATACCGGCCATTACACCGAAGAATCAGATGATAGTCACCTATATCTTGACTTCAAACTACCAAATGAAGATTTTGTGAATCGAATGATAATCAGATATGTTACAGTATTCAAAATCGTAGCTTACCATGGTTTAGTGACCTGCACTATTAGCTATATCTTACTACATGCAAGATGATGGTAAGCCTCATAACGTCATGTTCGTTTACCTTTTCGTCCCTTTTTCTATCCCTGAATATTTTTCTTCTCTGAAATAAACGCATTTATGCCATTGCCCCTTTTCTGTGACGGAATTTTCGCTGTCAGTGGAAAACGTTATTTATTTTTCCTAACCTTTCCTACACGAATATTGAACCTCAACTCCACAAAATATTTTAGCATAACCAAGTAGGATGTTGACATTTCAATTTTAATACATAATCATTTTAAAAGAAATCTTCCCTTATTAAAAAAAATTGACATCAGAAATTTATATATCATTGCCAGTATTTGCCAAAATCGAAAACAATCGCAAAAATATCTGAGAACAAATGGGTTAATGAAATTAATTCTATGGACAAATAATAGGTTAATGAATATACTAGTACAGGTTCAAACTGATTGATTAATGTTTAGAATATTGGACTTCTGTTGTTGTTGTTTCAGTTCCCTTTTGAGAACCGCGGAGCAATTTCAGATTCTCCATATAGGACTGCGATGAGCGAAAGAGCCCATCGCGCCCATTTTAATGAGCCTCAGCGGAAGATCGACTAAGTTCGGGGTCTCCTATATTTTAACCAATTGCAGATGAGAGACCTAGCACATGAGATCCCCACCTCCAGAAGTATTGAACATTACAGCCATAAACAGTCCCCTTGCAGAGTGTTTATTTTGTGGCTTAACATTATTTTGATACTTCCAATCATTAATTCACTCATTCATATGCCAGTCAGTCAACCGTGATAACATTTTGGTTACAGAGTCAATCTAGTAACTAGGGTATTCAAAATTATATACGTGACTCACCACTAAAGACTGTCGTGTGCACATGCAATGTACAAGCATGCCTTCTTTATAGTTTCTGAAGGCTTAATGTATTCCGTTATTCATTCCTTGCAATGCAGAACATAAATTTTTACGGAAAGCTTGGGAGGGGAAACGTAGCAGCCTTTGAGTGACTGAATTTATTATGCCCTCATAATAAATCAAAGCTGCGAAACGGATCTTCAACAACTATTCAATTGTAACCTAAATAATAGTACATTTATCGGTTTTTACTACTTAGGAATATTATTATGAAAGTTTTCTATAGGAAATGAGTAACTAAACAATAAACATTTAATTCAAGTTAAAAAAATTTACCTGGTAATTATTCTGTGTAATATTTTTCTTCTCTCTCTCTCTCTCTCTCTCTCTGTGTGTCTATGTATATTTTTATATATACACTATACACACGCACACAAGTTTTTATTGCATTTTAAGCCTTTATCAGCAATAGTTTTAACATTTTGCTAGTTGTGGCCTAAAAAGAAATGAATTACTTTACGAATTAAAACGTCTTGTGGAAAATTACTCAAAGAAATAAAATTAAAATTTTTTGTAAGTTATGAAAAAAGAGAGACAGAATACTTCATGGAAAAACACGAAAATTCCTATTCTCTTTATTTCAATCTTGTACATTTTTGTTGCATTAAAAACGCATTAGTAGATTGCATGCAGACGAGTATGATAATTCCTTCACTTCACGTGCGCTTTGACATCTGCGTAATCGGGCAATAGATGGCGCTGAGCGGAATTATGAAACATTCAGGTCCTTCCAGGAAACAACGGCGAACAAAATTAATTACAGCGATATACCTACATTTGCATTTCTCTCTTTCTCTCACTGCTGCCATATTTCTTTTCTTTTCTTTATTTTTTTCAACTTTTCTTTTTTTTCTTTCATTTTCCATTTCTCGAGACCTCGCAATTACCATTCAGATAGAACTAACAAGCAATTTAATCTATTTTTTTTCGTCTGCGCCTAAAAGCTGGGAAAATAATTTTTAAACATTTTCTTAACAAGCAAGAACATTTTATTTACTCGCTGGAAAAATATTGCTTTTTCAATTAAATTTACAATTGTTTGTTTAAAAAATATTTATTAAAGCGAAGCGCTTAATTCAAGAAACTGCCTTTTTTTTTCGAATGAGAGAGAGACTGTTCCATATTTTCTCTCCGCTCAGAGCAAGCAAACAGATAAATGAATTAAAGCAAATTCTGCAAATGATAAACTGCTTAAAAGTAAGATTAGTTTTATAGAAATGCCTTAATCCCCAGCTGAATAAGTAAACCCCATAAATAAACAGCTTTAATTATAGGAGATAATATAACCTTTTCCGAGAATAAGCTAATTAAAAAGATGCAAAATTTCATCAATCACAAAGCTTTAGTTATCGTATTCTAGGTATAAAATAATTGATGAGGTATATAACAGAGATTAACAATTAAATTCTCTTTTATGTATTCCGTAATTTAATTGAACTACGGTAATTAAGCTAGAGAGAGTTCTGAAAAACTTTTATGACAAACATTGCGATATTTCATATCCAGTACTAGCTTTATCTTGAAATACGTCATTTAAATTTTAAAAACGAGACTGTAATTGTATTATTTTCTAGTTGTTAATTAAATGAAAACTTTAAATGAACTCAGATTTAAAAAGCTTGCATTGAAAAAAAAAAAAATAATAAGATAAATATTTGTTATTCGACTGTTTGGTAATCATTTAGCTAGGGAATAAAATAATATTTAGTTTTTATGCATATTTTGCAATTAGGCATTTCATAAAATTTTAAAATAAAAATTCAACTTTTCTTCTTTATTAAATGCAGAGAAATTAATGTGCTTGAATATGTCCGTATTTCAAGATAAAAATTAAAATCCTAAAAATAAAATTTACTGGATCTTGCATTCATGTACACTTAAGAGTAAAAAATTACTATTTTTATTTTTATAAAGCAGAAAATCTATTAAAGATGCTGTATCTAGTATTCTGTTTTTTAAATTCAAATTAATAAAACTAAGTTATTCACATTACATTGTTATTGCACATTCAATTTTATAAACAAAACCAGTTATTGTTATTGTTGATATCATTCGTATTACAATTCATCTTCCTAAACAGCTTGACGCAATTATTTTTATCTTCATTGCTACTCATATTGTTTTTAATGCTATTGCAATAAATTTTTAGTTTTTTTAAAGATAACTTTTTCATATATCAATAAAAACATCAATATTTTTTGCGGTGTATTTTTATACGCATTTTTATTATTAAAAATAAGTAGATATGTAAAGCTTCTTCCTAAAAATCTCTTATGCTTATTAAGAATTTCAGTATTTATCTATCACACTTTGAAGTTATGTAAACTAAAGTGTGGGAATGTAAGGAAAGAATATAACAGAGTATTTAAAAATAATATCCACGTTGCACATCAGGAGAATACTATCAAGATCACGGACAGTTTTTGTATCAGATTTCTGGCGGATTTATGCCTGATTTTCACAAACATAACTATTACATAATGAAGTGTAAAAGTTTAATGTTTGCTGGAGCCCTTTTGAACCAGAATTGGCAGTTTGTTCATACATATATTATTTTAAAAACCCTGAAAGCTAATGCCAACTAACTCTTAGAATTTCATATACGTAAGAACTTCACAGTCACGGTTATCTTCGAATTCAAAAACAAAATGAGAAGTTTTTCTCATTATTGGAGCTGAGAATGTAGGATCTCACCATATCTATCTTTCAAGTATAAGTGCACTTAAGTGCGGTAAACAAGCAAAACGCACGACAAAAAGCAAATAAAACCAAGCATCTCTTTTTGTTGGGGGGGGGGGGTAAAAAATATTCCAGGGATGTAGCAATGAAATAAATTTTGCGTCATAGATATGCTAATAAACAGAGAATTAAAACAAGTTCCAAAGGCATACTGTTAAATCCGGCTATTTTTTTTCTTTAAGGGAAAGTCCAGTTACAAAAGTATTTGCAAAGTCAGGCAAGATTAGGCAATACCCCAGCCGAAAACAAAATGAAATTTTGAACAATTCATGGGCACAAAATTATTTAGAACGAACTGCATTTCAAGCCAAACTAAAATTATACAAGATATACAATAATGAAGGATTCTGAAGGCTCGAAGAATGTAATATTTTAATCGTCAACATTCGTGTTCTCTGAAAACCTCACTAATATGTCACCTTTAGGACGGGAGGTATGGTCGGAAAGTAAAAAAAGGTGGATTGTCAGAAACTACAGAAGCATACGAATTTACAGTAAAATAAACAATCTCTGAACTCAAAAATGAATGTATGTGTTGCTATCTATATAGTAAAAAAATGCAATAAACTGCGCTGTTATTGAAATTCGAAAAAAGAGCAAATCTGTATATATTTACTGTATATATGCATGCAATGTGAGCGGCTAGTCACCGACGTGATAAAGTTCGGCACGAGCACGGTCGAATCAACCAGACTGATGGACCAGCCGAGGGCAGACAAGAGGGATTCTTCTGTACAGGTCAAAGCTCTAATGATATTGACCTTGCTTTTGAAAACCAAATTGCACCTCATGCATTGACGTTCGTTTTTATAGCCTGTAAAGTATGTGTTTAAAAGATTTAGAACAATCTGTATTGAGTGTAAAGGGAGAATTTTGGAAGTAGAATTAACAGTCAATCGTGTTTTTTTAGCTTTTCCTACGATCTGTTAATAATAACTGGCAAAAACAAGAGAAATTTACTAATTATTTCTATCCTCTTGAGTCTAATCTCTTATATCAAAGAATAACGATACAGAATTGCAATTTACGAAATTCATGTATGTCTCAATCCCTTCATTAGCTTTTTTGAGAACTATTTTTACAGAATGACTAGTTTTGAGATTCTATTTTTACAAAATATTTTGCTACAATAACTTAAGAAAGATTAAAGATATTTAGTATTCACGTGATAGATAGTAACATAAAAGATCCTTACATCAAGTAGAAACAGGCATTATAGCAAGTAAATTCAATTTTTTACTGTCTCAGTTGTTTTTTATTGGATGAATGTCACATGCATAAGGCTACTTTAGATTACATTCTTATTTGAAAATTATTTCTCCGTGACTTTTCATTAAGTATTTAAATTCAGAACAACGTTTAAAATAAGGCAAAAGTTACATATGTTATAGATAGTAACTTAGAGACCTATTTCATTGGTGGTGCTAAAAAAATTATCACTTGTTTAAATCTCTCGCTTTAAAGCTTTTCTGTAAATCGTGATATACCATGTGAAATTTTAATATATATGCAGCACAATTTATGATCAAGAACGAATATCGCTATTATATCATATGAATAAAGTACTACATTGACTATAAGTAATATGTAAAAAGTAAAATGATTGTTTGTACTTGAAAGTCTTTTAAATGTACTTAATTAAAAATGAGAAGGAACAGTTAAAACTGAAATATCAGACAGGTTAACTTTTAAGAACAAGTCTGTTAAGCCATAAGGAAACGGGAATTCTAAAATAAAAGTTTTTTTACACATAATAATGGTTTACAATTATGTTAAAAATAAAAATTAAGACGTAAAGAAATTAATTCCCTTGTGTTTAATTTATTGAGACTATATGCAAAGGATTAAGAATTATATAGTTATTAATTATTTGCAAGCCACAGCGCAGGAAAAAATTAGCGAAAAAGACATGATTTTAGAGTTCGCTTTTCAATTTACATGCATATTAACATCGTAGCTTTTAATCTACCATCTTGTCGGTATGCTTAGGCTGTGACAAGGACAAAACGTATCCTAAGCGTTTAATATTTATTCCCCATTCCAAAGTTAAAACCAGCATAAATATTTCGTTGACATTCTCGAGTTCTTACATTTCTTTGGAAGTGTGGAGTTACGAAACCACTCTCTAAGTTATCAAAATTTCATGCAACGTTTTTGCAACGTCAGCTTTCACAGCACCTTTCACAAAGGCAGATATCTACTTGTACATATTTCTTAAAACTTTCTTAATATCCTTACAACCTTCTCAAGCCACTCTTCACCGAATCGCTGTGCTCTTTTAATGCAGAACAAGGCGACTCTGGGGGTAGTGATAGAGCAGAACATTAATAATAAATCTCCCGGCACGCGTGAATTAAAATAATGCGCCCGAAAACCTAATGGTGCAGAAAATATTTCCCGATTTTTTTCTCCACCCCCTTCTCGTACCCTTTTCCTTTTCACTTCATCCTGTTCTTCATTTTTGGTTTTAATTAGTAGAGGAGAAAGAGGGGGTTTCATTTTTTCTTTTTTTTCTTCCTCATCGCCATTTCGTCAGGTTTCATCACAAAGTTTAGTCATTAGCAACAAAGCTGGGAAAGGGATTTTGCATACCTTTGAAAAGGTAACGACTTGAGGAAAGGTGAAAAAAAAAAACCGAGAGAAATGTGTTTTGGGTTTGCAACAACGCTACGCACCATCGACAGTCTGTGTTGCGGGCGTTTTTCGTGTTTTGCATTTTCAGGGTTGGAAATTGAGAACATCAAAGTAACTGTGTTTTTTTTTTACCTTCTTAGTATTTACGCCACATTACGTAAGTGTGTCTACAAGCTTGAGGTGGGGAAAAAAATACTCTAGTGTGTGAAGTTTAGAGGAACAAGGGAGTTATTTGCGAAAAATTGCAGTCTGAAGTAATGGAAAACATCTAGAGTTTGTAGCCGCTGCTTCTACATTTCATCTATAAATAAAGAAGTGATCAAATAGCGGAAAAAACCTATTTAGATGTAAACATAAGAAAATCTCATGTTGTTATAAAACGTAGATTATACTCTATACGGTTTATACATAAAACGAAACTTACGAATCCTGTAAGGAGTACTAAGATTGAATGCGATTTTATATTTTGTTTAGTGTATTTAGTCTACTTCTATACATATGTTGGGTATTTTTTCGAATACATATGATATTTGGAAGAATATCCGATGTAATCCAAAAGCTGAAAAAAACTGTTTACATGAAAAACTATAAACATATGAAAATCTCATGCTCAAATTTTTGTTATGAAACATACATCATTCTCTGTACGGTTTAGAGCCTTACGGAATGAGCCTTACGGAACTGAGTTTACTGAGTTTACGGAATGAGCCTTAAGAATTCTGCAAGAAGAATTAAGATTAAATGTGATTTCATAAATATTTTGTTTTGTGATTTTAGTGTACTTCTATACATAAGTAGGAGTTTAATACATAACAGGTTACTTTATGTGGAAGTAATTGACTTACTAGAGAGATAATTTTTATATTTCACATATTTAGAGTTGAAACATGAAATCTAAAGATAACTAAAAAAAAATAGAGTGAAAGAATGTGTGAAGTATATCTAAAATAATACTATTTCATTCATTGTTATTCATAGAATTTTGATTAGCGTATGTAAATAATCATCGAACAGTGCACTCGATAGTTTCCAGAACCATGAAATTGTGAGGCTGAAAAGTTACTGTAATCGATTAAAAATGAGAATTTATATTTTAACATTAAATGCTTATTATCTGCTTTTATGCAAAAAAGTTGCAATGATGTCATTTTAGCCCCTAACTCTTGAAACTCCATTATCACTATTTATCACAATTCTTGTGGTACAAATACTTAAGTAAGATTATGAAACAATAATGTTGATCGACTAAAGGAATGCTGAAAAAGATTCATAAAATAAACAACGTTTTTTTTTGACATCCTTGAACAATATATCTTTTAAGATTTCAGCGATATATTAAATATCCTTTCAACCGTGCTAGTGTCTCTCGGATTTAAAATTGAAAATAGCCATGATGCTCCTCACAAGATAGATTCAATTTCAAGGCGATAGTGTTTCAACTGTCTCAAACTTGTATGGATTTATTCGTATTTAACATAAATTTAAGTTGAATAAAGAGTAATCAAATTTTGCCCAGTATTATTCTGGAAGAGTCGTAAACAAAACAATACACAAGCCATTTAAAAAAATCTATAAATAATCCATTACTGGATACTTTTTAAACAGTTGTCACTTGAACAGTATCAACTCTCTAATTAAAAAAATAACCCCTTTTAAATTTTGAAGGAGAATTATACATTTTAAGAGTTCAAACTCCGCTATTTCTTTTTTTCTGCAGTCATCTTTTCTTATGCCGTTCATTATGGCATAACACTATGGATTTTCGGAAGAGGCCATAAAACATATGCATATTAATGCAGGTAATGGTGTCTCGCATAAAACTGAGTGACAATAAAAGACCTGTATAAGACGTCAAAATAAAAACACTTTTAATCTTAGAACCCCCGATATCTGTAATAACCGTTATGAAGTTTTTATTACCCAGCCGCGTGTTATAATCTGGTCTGGTTTGAGGGGGAGAAAGTTATATTTTTCTTTTTAGTCATGCGGCATAGGCACCGATATTAAAATGTTGTCAACATTCCATTCCCGTATTTGCATATTTATTGCAGCAATTAGAAATATTTTGCTAATTTATTTTTCTAATTATCCATCTCAACATTTTTTTTTCGTCATATGTAAGTATCAATTAAAGTAATGTTCTTTTTTTTAAAATCACGTTGTTAATGTTGTGTTAGATCCGAATTTACAGATTTGCTTATAGAATTTTTAGCTGAAGTATGTGATTTTTTTTCATGCAAATTAAAAAATAACTGTCAAAATGGATATAACATTAATCTTCTGTGAAACTCCTCTAATAATTGGATAAAGAAAAATAGATTCAATTTCAGTGTAATTACAGTGTATACTCTCTATACTGAACACTCATGAGACCGACCATATGTGTTCAGATTATGGGGTGTTCATTTTAGAGGAAGATTGGGAAATTCAAGTACGTGGTGAGTTTATTGACTGTATAGAATACTTACCTAGCCTGGCCAGCTAAGGCCACGGGCGCCGCCACCTATAGAGACGCGGGGACGTATCCCCCCAAAATTTTATATTTCTAATCTTAATTGTTAATAAAATTAAGGAATATTTTAGTTTTTGTCACCCCCTCATCCAATAATCAGCTGGTAGTGACGCTTTTGACCATACCAGTTATTGAAATGGCGGTTCTGAATGTATGGCGTGTTTCAAAGAGAACCAATAACTTTGAAAATAAATAATTCAAAAATGGTGTTAGATAAAAACCTGAATCAAGTGTAAAAGTTTGTTTATAGAATGGATCACTGCTTAGAATTCTCTTTGATGAAGGGTCTAACAACGATATATATATAGACCATATTTCGAAGCGCAATTCAAGTAAATTTGCTATTTCTTACAAAACCTAGAGCACTTATCTTATTGATCATGAAAGACCCACACAAAACTTAGAGGTATATTTTTCATAGATGAAAAACATAGGTTGGGTAATATTCGTTCTTCATTTGGATGCATATAATTTTCCCGCTGAACCACCAGATTTATCTAAATTCGCATTTAATTTACAAAAAACGAGTCTCAAAAAGTGTTAATAGATATTCAAAAAAGAATTTTGATTTGAACAAAATTTTAGTTGCAAAAAAAAATCGTTGGATCAACATAATATTCGACTGAAACAAAAAAAAGTTTTGTTGATTTAACCAAATATAAAAAAAAAATTCTGAATTCAACAAAATTATTTGATTAAATTAGCGTGAAATAAATTTTGTTAAATTTAATAAAACTATTTTTTTTCAGTGAACTTAGAAACAAAGCAATTTCCATAAATCTGATAAGAATATCTCAAAAAATACCAAAGCGGATTTCGTTAAAAGTGCATTAACAGTAATGGTTTTTTTTTGTTTGTTTTTACTAGTGTATTTACTCAAATATGTAACTTCAGTAAAGTTCATTTACTTTTTTTTCAAAGATGAAGGTTATATGAGAAGTATTTTTTAACTTCAAAAGTAGAAATTACTGTCAACTTTGGAGGATATGTGCTGGGCTCTGCTTGTTCAAAAAAATAATGCCAAATTAATAAAATAAATTTCCACAAATCTGTTGCCACTACATTTTTAAAAGTAAAAAAAAAATACTTAAAAATGCTCGCTGTCCATCTTTTGAGTCCTTACTCAAAATAACATAATCTCGAGTCAGCATGTTTGCGCTTAAATTTAATTCATTTTGAAAAAAAAGTTTATTTTCTTACAACCAAATTTAATAGCGATTAAACTACCTAACATATATGTAGGTGAATCTAATATAAAAATAACTTTCTAAATTTCATCTTTAACAATTACAGTCAAATTTAAAGAATAAGTACTGGACATGAATTATTATTAAGAATGACATTTAAATGACTCACGCATAAAAGCATTCAAAATGCAACAATAAATTGATATCAATTACATTAAAATACTTTCACTGATTTTCATTCACGACGAAAAGAATAATAAAATTTATTTATATATTTTTTTTCGAAAAGGATTCGGGTGCACTGAAGTTTTACAATGCAGATTGAAGTGCTTAATGGACGACAATTTTTTTTAAAGTCATCATTTTGATCAGCGAATTGCATCTTTGACGGTGAATGTAATGATCGAAAAAGCTCTTCGAAATAAATTGAATAGGACATAAATAACTAAATGGTATATGAAAAAATCTGATGTGTCCAACACATGACTTCCTTGCACGTCCATTAGAACAAAAATATTTTCGACGCACTTCCTCTAAACTTATTTGTTTGAAAGAGATAAAATATCAATAATAGTAAGGTTTAGCGGTTTCTAGACAAATATTTCGATATCGCCAAGCTGAGTTCAATTTGAAATATTTCCTTCTGACACTTTATTTGGCGATATTTCACCAAAAGCCGACAAACTTGAGATAGTCTGCGAGATTTTGGGGATAGCCAAAGTAGTCATTGACCACAGACTTTCAATGAATTGAATGCATCCATACACCTCAATGTATTTAAAGTCATTTGGCTCACCCTGTAAATAAATTCTCAGTCGATTGGTGTCAAAAAAGATATGGAAAACAGTTAGATATTACAATAGTTCTAAATACAAAAGTTCAAAAATCTACGGGTTAAAATTTTAGTGTTATACAAAATACGAAATAATTTTTGGCGCCAAATTTGGCGAAAAAACATGCTGTAACCGAAAGAAAAGGAAAGAAATTAAAATAAATGTGACAAAAGATATACCTCTGGTTTCGAAGTCTTACTGGGGTATTGATGTATTTGAAATACGCGCCCAGAAGAGATTTCAGTATTTCCAATCAAACCCCCCCCCCCCCCCCCAAAAAAAAAAAAAAAAAAAAAAAAAAAAAAAAAAAACCTCATAAATTTTATATTCAATACTTTATTAAATGCTACATGGAAGTTTTTCTCCTACTTATTAAAAGTATTAGCCTGAAGCATTCGGCCATAACGTGAACTTTAGAAAGTGTCTACAAATCAAGACACCATTTTTTGACACAGACTGACTGTGCGCGTGCAGAGCGAGTCTGTGCATGGCAACGGCTTCACTTCAAAATGTTAATATAAAGTTATACTTAGTGCGTCATTTCGAATAAAAATACCATTTCTTCAAATTAATGAAAAGTACTACAGATTGAAAAATATGTTTAGGTAATAGCATTAAAATCCGTAACAGAATTTATTATGCCTACGTAATATATAATTTAATAACATAATCTAAAGGAATAAAGACAAAAGGAACTTTTGTATGAGTGTAAAATAATTGCATATTCTCATGCAAAACCAAGTAATGTAAGGGGGAAATCCGCTCTAAATTTTGATGGGTGGGAACCGGAAGATTTTTCATGGAAACATTCTGTACGATATTAAGTAATTTTCCTTGAAGCCTCGCCCTTCCTTTATTCTTATGTATTATTAATAGATATCCTTTTTGGATGTTTGAATACCTATCAAAAAATGTAATTTACACGAGAGAATTTACTAATAACCGATCAAGAAGGCGATTGTGTGAACCCATAAAATTTAATTTGATATTGTTTATTTAACGGCGTAATTTGACAGGAATCTTTTCATTAAAATTTGATTATTTTTAATGTATTAGAGTGTATCAACGTATTTAAGTAAAATTTAAACTAAATATAATCTTATAAATTTATTGAAGGATTTGTTTCCTGTGTAAATAGTTTGTATAAGAGATCTTTAGTTAATAGGTTATCAAATTAACTTGGGCGAAAAAAAGAGAGAGAAAGCAAAAGGTGATTTTGAGCTATTTTCTGAAATTCCATGTGAGTTTGTCTTATGAAATTTACATCTTAATCAAATTTATTTTAGTTCAAAGGAATAAATAAAAAAGTATTTTCTTAGTATTTGTAAATAATGATTATTCTTTAGAAAGAGAAACTTACTTTTCAAATGCTTATTTTTGTTAATGAGCTATTTCTTTTTTTATTGAATTTAAACTTTGCATTGCATGAAATTAAATTAAATAATTATTAAAAAATATTTTTTTACATAAAATTGGATGAACAGAATTTTTTTCTATTATAAGCACGTCCCCATCTAATACAGACGACAAGAATCATAGATATAACAAATGCAAAATTTGCAATGCACCAAAGATATTTTCTCTTATCCAAATAGACAGTTTTTACAAAACATCATTAATATACTAGTCATATTGGGGATCCACTAAGCTGGCCTTTAAAGGTATCTCCTGAATAAATTATAATACAGAGAAATTCACTTTTTTGTGTTTTGAGAAAGCCTGTAGTACAAACATTTCAAGACGAATTTTTATAACTCTGAAAAACTAATTAGCTTTCGAAAATTCTGCACAATTTAAATGTTGAACTTTCATTAAGTAATATAGGAAAGCTAATACAGCTATAGCAATTTAAGTGCTATATTTAAGATCTTGTTTTCTAAGTGAATAAAATAGTAGTTGTTGAATTAATCGTTATAAGCGATTTAGACTATAGCACTGACGAGCAATATATTTTGATGCATTTTCTTAACTTTCCATAGAAGCATAGCAACAGAAATTCTGCCTCGATGAGATGAAAAATATGCTCCAAAATTTGGTGATCAGGTTGAAGCAAAATCAGAAAACTTTGATAAAATGCATTACCATACCTAACATTTACATTGTATGAAGCAATACTTAATAATGCAGTTATAACAAGTAAAACCATAAAATGTAGGAACATTGCATTACATAAGGGCAAGTGGTTCAACCATAAGTAGCAGTAACAGCCAAATAGGTATTATAGTGTTAGTTTAATTTCCTAATTTAGTTGGAAGGCTGCTGACCCTAAGTACGTAGAAATAAGATTTCAGACCATCTGAAGATGTCATATCTCAGCAAGCTTTGCTGTAACTGGCTGTAACATATTACCATAAACTGTGAA
The DNA here is from genome assembly GCA_038373885.1 of Cheiracanthium punctorium. Taxonomy (NCBI): domain Eukaryota; kingdom Metazoa; phylum Arthropoda; class Arachnida; order Araneae; family Cheiracanthiidae; genus Cheiracanthium; species Cheiracanthium punctorium. Next base: position 698,841 of record JAWZYV010011764.1, read on the forward strand.
GAATTGAATCACGGATGAAGTTTTATCGCATGCAGTACTTTTGAAAAATGAAATAAACCAACTATTTGTACGTTTGTTTATCTGTTCAGTCGAATGGTTTTGGAATTTTTTCGAGCGTGATTTACGCAGGAGAGGCAAAATCATTTTAAACACATTGTTATTATCGGTTTTTGTGCTCCTCCTCTTCAGACAATTATATAAATTCCTTTGATTCTAAATCTTGTTTAACAGCTTCTTCAATAAAATATGCTAAATATTGTTCTGTTAATATTTATCTCTGAGTATTAATACATAAACGTTACCAATAGAAATTTTTTCTCTCTACATAATCCATCAATTTTCAGACATATTGAGTGAAATTATAAAAAATATTATTATATAAAACTTTTATTTATTACCTGCATTATTTTAGAATGCATATATCTACACATTCCTATTTAACAGTTATGTCACTAGATATTATAAATCAAATCAAATGCTTTAAATCCGGTTTACAATCTAAAATTTGATAATATTTCTATTAGATATGTACGACACATTGAATATTAAACAAATTTATCAAGAAGTAAAAAAGTTGCATTTTATTAAAAGTTTAAGCTGTTCAAAGTTAATGACTTTCAGTGAAGAAATATTTCATATTCCACCGACATCTTCAGTATTAAAAAAAAAGTTATGTCTAGACTACAACAATAAATTTTTAAATCTCGTTGTTATGAGCAAAGTTTGTCATAAATAATAAAGCATATTGTAATTTTAACAGAATATCGGTAAAACAAGAATATTTTTACTATTCCTTTGTAAAATTTTACTTGCGAAGAATATACCTATAGAACAAGCTTAAACTTTTGAAAAGTACGTTCTTTTAAACCGTTACTATTCTTGTCTGTGGGCCAAAAGAAAAAGAAACAATAAAACTGTTATTCACTGGGATATTGCATTTTTCTTAAGATGTAAATTTACTCTATTTTTCAAAGCTTTTATTTATTTATTATTTTTCTTTTAATATAGTCTTTCTAATGAGACTTGTTCCATGTCAGAGCACATTTACAGGCTGTATTCTAGAAGGTTGAATTTGAAAACAACATAGCATGAGCTTACTTAAATGCGAAGCTAATTAGAGAATGTATGCAAAATAAAAAAGTGACAATTTAATGTATTATTTTATTTCAAAATCAGAAAAATATCACACTTATCACACAGTATCATGTTCTCTTGTAATTTACTTCAGGGTTCAATTAAGTTACGTGTCTTAAAAAACAAAACAAAAAAAAACTGTGCATAAAGATATTGCAGAAAAAATTTCAAATAGTTCGAAGGGGTTGTCAGAGTAATCTGCAAAAAAATAATCATATTCAATATTACCTAAGTTGCCATCCCCAGTGTTATATTAAATTTTACTCAAGAATAGTGTTTTTCTTGCGTCTTCATTAGAGTTAATTGTTAAGGACTGTGCATCTTTAAAATATTTTTTTAAAGTCTATAATTTTAAGAAAATGTTTTCACTTGCTTAAAACATAGTCACCATTGAAATTAATTTAGAAAAAAAGTGGATATTTGAATGTTTTATTTGCTAGCCTTACTTTAAAATTTACCAGTGCAAGATAAAAAAAAAAAATTCATTTGGCGTGATTTAATTTTGTGGATTCAATTTCATTTTTAAAGCTTCGCTTTGAAAATGAATTAAGCTAACTTTTTAATGATGTTTAAAACAGCTTCGGACCTTTTCGTGATCTTATCACATCTAAAATAAAGAAGACGATATGGAGGAAATTACAACGGGCTCTAGAAAAAGCATTTGACAAAAATATGTCTATACTCAATATATTTAATCTTCGTGATCAATTTTTATTATATACCAAAATCAAATTTTATGCCTTTTTGGAAACGTGTGGAAGCTTTTTGTATTCAAACGACTTCGTTTTGTGGGAAGAGACCCTTTTTTAAAAATACTTCATCCAGAGGAAATCATTTTATTTTTGAAAAAATAAACTATGTAATTTGGAAAAAAAAAAAACTATTTTAAACGAACTGAAATCACAATTTTCCCTTCAGAGCCTGATGATCATGATTTAAATATGACACAAATGTTAATTGCGACACCTAATTTTGTCATGCAAATAATTAACTTTATTACACTCGAAAATAAAATGGAGCTGAAAATAGCGAAATATCACTTAAAAATTCAGGAGTGGTGAAATTTTCAGATTTTTAAAATATCGCAGACTGTTTTCCATATTTTTATACATATTTATAAGAAATTTCAAGTGGATCGTACAAACAGGGTATATTTTATTACGTTTTGAGGCATTAACATTTTAATCTGTTTGGATTAATGTCGGTAAAAAGTTTATCTTCGAGTGATTCAACCGAAATCACTATACCTGATTAGATTCACTGAGCCAGTGAGTTAGGGATTAGCATAACTATATAGTAGGATTCCTTGCGAATTTATAATGTGGAAAATAAATAATTTAATATTTTTTTCTACTTCTCAATTAACATATTACTATTACGCCCTAAGATTGTTTTAAGTAGGGGAAGGTCGTCCAAAATGATACCCTTAAGTGTAAAACCTGCATAAAATAACATAAATGTTAAATAAAACTTTGACATGCTTGCCATAATATTTTGCACTATATTTTGCATCATAAATATATTTTAATACTATTTTAAACCCGAACTGAGTAACGAAAAAAATAGAATTTTGAAAAAGGGTCCAGAAGGTCATTTTACCCTCATTCAAGGGCAAAATGATCCTCCATTTGGAAAATAATTGTGAATTGTTTTTTATCGGAAAACTGAAAGATGTAAAAGTAATTATAACTATACATAATGAAATAAAATAAGAATCATAGTATGCAAATTTATTTTATGCAAATTTTAAAATAAAAAGTGTCACAAACATTGAAATATCTCAAAATATAATTCAAAAATTATTATCTACAATAAATGCAGAGATAAGTTAAATAATGTAATTGGGAGTCACGCATTTTGAAAATGTCTTAAGGTCTGTCATGATGAATAGGACCCGGTATTGCAGTTTCTTCAGTCGATGGATCATTTTAACCTGCAGTATAGCTGTTCGCTTTAAGTCATATTACTAGAGCATGCCGAGAAACATAACAAACTAAACAAGAGTCATTCACATCTAAAAGCATACGCTATTCAGTAAACCAAGTCATATTTATGTGCTTGAAAGACTGTATTTCTAAATAAATAGAAAAGTTAGTACTTACCTTACAAGAGAAATGACAAAACCCAGTTTTTTGAAGATTTCTACTCAGACACGCACTACTGATCGCTTAAATATCGCCATTGCTTCTTCTTGACTTGGCAAAACTAGTTCATGTGTTACCTAGCAGATAGCGCTATCTGACTGGAAGAAAACAAATGCGGATCTTTCTGGGCCGCAAACGCCTGTCATATTGTTTGTAGCCTTAGGCATATCGGTCGCCAAGAGTGTTTGTCCACCAGATCAGCTGGACACCGAAAAGTGGCGACAGCGAGAGGTTAGATCAGTCTTGTGAAGTTACAGATTCTTGCGTCCATGGTTTCTGAGATTTGAGAAGAGTGCCATCTTACTCATATTATTTTTCAGGCAGCATAATAATACACGCTTTGCTCTGCCTTTTCTTGAGAAAACATACTCAAGAAACAATATCATAATCTTATCAACTCCTCAGCTTCTTACGCTAGTGCCCACGATACTTGACTTTATTTTGGCAGATTATGCACAAGAAGCACCTTACAACAAATGTTAATTCTTATTTTATTAACAGCTGAGTTAAAAAAAAATTAGTTATTATTTCTAGTATCTTTCAATTTAAACTTTCGCAATTGTCAACTTTAATTAAAAAGCTTCTTATTCAACTTATGTGAGGGTTTCTTAAAGTTAATTTGGGAGTCCTACGTATTTAATCATTTTCTAAGTAAATATTTAAGGCAGAAAACAAAGAACTGATACAGACATTGTTATGCTTTTCTTTAAAAATTTTAATTTCAAAGTTATTTTAACAAAATGATTTTTGGTACACTTAATATTAAAGTTTGTATAGCTTACAGATCGGCGAAACAACTTGAATACTATGTTTCTCTTACTGGACTATTAATCGGAGGAACAATAGGTCATTCATTACATTGATATGATGCTCTTTTGATTAAATGTAAATGCGTATTTCGAAGACAATTGTCCTTTGTAATAAGAGAGTTTCTAATAATCGCCGTCAATGTAATGAATAGTTTCCTACCATTGTATTACCAGCTTATTATACATCATATATATGGAACTGTGTGTGTAGATCAGGAGTTGATTAGAAACGTTAAACGTTTGCTTTCAGTTTACGATCATTAAAGCACCGAAACCATTTCTCTTAGATGCAAACGGTATTATACCTACATATGCCATACTCATTACTGTTGTTTCGAAATGTATTGGTCGAATATCGAAAAAGTTATCCAAGCTACAAGACTACTTTGTATCAGCAGACATAATAGCCCAAAGAAAAAGAAGCTACAAGAATGATATAAAGAAGCTACTTAGGAGAAGGTGGACCTAAATGATCTCAAGGGCAAAACTTTCATAAAATAACATAAATGTTAAATAAATCTTTGGCCCTTTGCCTCAATATTTTATAATATATCTTGCATCATCAACATGTTTTAATAATATTTTAAACCCAAACTGAGTAACGAAAAAAATAGAATTTTTTAAAAGAGTCCAAACAATCATTTTACCCTCACCCAAGGGCAAACTGAACCTTTATTTGAAAATAATTGTAAATTGTTTTTAATGTCAAAATAAAAGATGCAAAAGTATTTATGACTAAACGCAATGAAATAAAATAAGTTTTACAATCATATAGTATGCATAATTTATTTTATAAAAATTTGAAAATTAAAAAAAAGTGTCACAAACAATAAAATGGAATATTTCAAAATTATAATTAAAAAATTATGGCCTACAATAAACGCAGTAATAAATTAACTAATGTAATGTAGAATCACGTATTTTGAGAGCGTCTTACGGGCTTCCATGATGACTAAGACCCGGTACTGGAGTTCCTTTAGTCGATGGGTCATTTTACCGGCAGTATGGCTGGCCAGTTTAGGTCGTATTACTGAAACACGCCGAGAATCATAGCAAATTAAACAAGTATAATTCACATCTAAAAATATACTCTATTCAGTAAACCAAGTAATATTTCTGTAGATAAAGACTGTATATCTAATTAAATAGGAAAGTTAGTGCTTGCCTTATAAGACATACGATAAAACACAGTTTTTTTGAAGAATTCTACTCAGACATGTAATAACACCGTTTAAATATCGCCATTGCTTCTTGACTTGGCACAACAAGTTTATGTTTTACCTGGTAGGTAGCACTACCTGTATCTGAGAAAACGTGTGTGAATCATTTTGCCCGCTAGGATCATTTTGGGCTACCCTCCCCTGTACTATTTTCATGTCGGAAAATTCAATTTTTTTCTTATAAAAATGAAGCGAATCTTCATTAGACTCAAATGATTATTTTTAGTTTTACAAGAAACGCTTATTCCGCTTATTTCATCATGTGGTAAATCTGCTTAATTTATTAAATAAAACAAAAGTTATTGGAAGCTGGCCTACAATGACCCTAGCATGTAAAACGATCTACATACCGTCCACTTGCGTTTTCTTCCGTACAAGTAGCGCCATCTACCGGGTAACACATAAACTAGCTGTGCCAAGTGAAGAAGAAGCGTTTACGGTATTAAAGTGATCGCAGCATTGGGCGTCTACATAGATTTCTTTGGAAGTTTGAATTTTGTAACATTTGTCATAAGGTAAGAGCTAACTTTCCTATTTATTTAGATAAATACGCTTTCATGTACAGAAATAAGGCTTGGTTTTCTGAATGGTGTATATTTTTTAGATCATTATTCAGGTTAGATCCAGTGTCGCAAATGTCTAGGTGCGTAAATGGTGCATGCTCTAGGAAACCTGCGAATGGTGATCATGTGTATTTTTGAGATATGTGCTCAAATATTCCGAGTTTACAAAGAATGCATTGTTTAATTTATTTCTGTTTTTATTGTAGATGTAGACCAACTTACAGGTGCAAAAATTAATGGAAAATTTACCCTCTGTTTGATAAAATGTTTTAGAAAATTTTCGGAAAGCCGTATTTTATTTTTAACATTATCTCTTCACACCGGAAAAAAATCTCGCAACTCAAATTCAAGAGTAATCTCATATTTATTTTCAAAAATCTATCACACTTTAAAACGACAAGTAGAAAGCGTATTTTCAAAAAAAAAAATTCTATTAAAAGCCTAATACTCCATATCTGTTTCAGTAGTAAAAATTTTTTATCACCTGTAAACGAAAACTGTCAAGGCACTTTTAGTGGAAAATTATGTGATACCAGTTCTTATCAGCTATATGAATTTAGAAAAATGGAAAAAAAATATTAACTAATTCTACCTCGGAAATTTGAATAACATTAATATATATATATATATATATATATATATATATATTTGCAACAGCAAAATTAAAATAACGGACAACAGAAGTAAAATCTGTTCGTCTAGGTATAGGATTTGCGCATTGACATGCGTTAAAAATCATTTATTCAAAATTAAAGTATATGTATACATCAATTCGGAACTACAATTAAATCTTAAATATCGTTTAAACAGTGGAAAGAAAAAGGTCAACATACGTGGACTTCTGGAACGAAAAGGTTAAATAATGGATTGTGCATCGTTTGACTGAAAGGTTTCAGATGAAAGTGTGGCAAAAACCTAGACGAGGATACTGTGGCGAAAAGCTAGACGAACATAGTGGTATTGCTTTTTTAAAATTGCACACAAGCATTAGGTGTACAGGGTAATCAAAATACACGGTGCATCATCACGCTAGCACGTTTAGATAGATTACTGTCAAATTTTGTACACATAGTCTATTACAAGTATGTCGTTTTGACTTTCCAAGCAAAATACAAGATCTTAAGAGGAATTAATCGCATAGTCTTTAAAAACAGTTCTGTTTTTTCTTTCATGGAGAGAAACGAGTTTTCAGATGCGTACTGAAATATATTATTAAGTAAAATGAATTAACACACTGCTGCCTGTTAAAGAATTGTAGACGAAATTTCTTCTCAACTTTGCACTGTAGATGATCAGCTACCCCGTTTAATACATAATGTGACAGTTACTGGCTCCAAAACTGTAAACTTTTTTCAGGGATTCTTTTAGAATAAAATGTCTTCACTGTGAAATTTGCAGCCTATACTTTACTTGAGTTACGAGAGGTGCATTGTTATATTGATGAGTTATTCAGTTTTAATAAAACACTTGTTTCACACAGTGACACAGAATAATTTAATATGCACTTATTAGTATGCAAATTAATATTATTACAGTGCAAATTTCTTATGTAATTTATGTACACACGAACAGTGGCAGGTAAGGACGAATGCAACAATCCCGATAGGCTTCAAGGGCTTCAAAGCCCAATACTTCTCAATTTTGAAGCTTTAAAATATTCTTATGAAACAAGTAAAACTCACGTTAGAATTTTTTTCACTCTTAAAGGAAATGCTTTTAATAGTTTGTTGAAAGTAGAAAAGAGTAAATACAAGTTTTTCTTCCATTAATGCAATTTCTATATATATCATGCATTTAGGTAGATAGAATTTTGTGGAATTGATATTTTTCATCAAGACAAAAAATATATTATTTAACTTGGCTAGTTTAGCGATCACCCAACTATATACCATTTTTTAAAGATAAAAGAGGAATTTTTATGTATCATTAACATATTTTTCAAAAGTTTTTGACATGTATTAATGCTTAAAGAAATAATTCTTAAAATTGGTTATACGAAACTCGAAATTTTTTTCTGCTAATTTTTAAAGAACTGATATATAAAATCTGTGGTATCTTTTACAACATTGAGGGTAAAATGTTTTTTTCCTCTTTAAAATTAATAAAGAAAACATATATCTTAACATTGACTCAATAAATGATTTTTCTGCTCTCTATATAAGAAGGTGCTTTATCAGTTATTAAACATATTTATTGCAAATACACCACCTAGTAAAACTCCAGACCTGTGGTTACTTCTGCACAGAAATAACCTAAACACAAAATATATTATTTAGTTCTCCGTGTTCTGATCTTTTGCTGGAGATACAGTGAACTTTTTGAACAGTACTATCATATTGTTTATTTTGACTGATTCATTGCATCCTTTTCGCACTTATATTTAATTTTTCTCACTGTAGTTCTATTCTGGCTTATAGATATTGGAGGTATTGCATTTAGAAGAAAATTAGTAATCGTAAACACTTCAAAGGCTTGCTGCAATATGAATTGCTTTGTGTTTAAGCACATTTGGGCAATGCGAAACTAGATTACATGCTTGGTTTACATATGCACCATTCAGAGCACTGTTCAGGGATTTCATGAATCTGGCAATGCTGTGGTGACAGAAACAGTGGTTTTCAATTAATTGGTGATTTCAGTAGTTCGGACTGTATTATATATTCCAACAGAAATCGAATTGTCTGCATTGTCTTGAATAATTTGATCACAATGAAGAGCTCATATTATTAAATTCAAGGTAAACAGACATTGAATGTGTGCTTGTGAACATCTATGACAGAAATTGGTTGTAGTGTGAAATAATTTAGAAAAGATTTTTTTTTCTCTAACTGTCGTTCATTTGTTCAGTTAATTTTTCATACTCTACTGAACACGAAAAAGAGTGTTCATTTTTATAATACATTAAAAATATTCTTGCAAATGATTGCAATAAACATAAAAAATACGAATGAAGTCTCTGTTCAACTAATTTTAGTTCCAAAACATTGATAAGAAGATGTGTGTGCAATGTAATAAAAAGCATTTTGGAATTATTGTCGGGAAAAATATCGTACATTGGGAAAATGTGAATTACAACTTTTTCAGTTGAAAGGCTCACATTTTGAAGTTTTTCTATTCGACTGAGTTTGCATTTGTTTTTAAGTATGACTGAAATGATATTGAAAATAAGGTAGCATTTAATAACATGCAATATAAATGCACGTGCACTTTATAAGTTCAATGCGGTATTTAACGAATGTAATTTAATATACATTTCTTGGTACGAAAACCATATTTGTTACGTGGTAGCTTGTCAGAAAAACAACAATAACAAGAAAAGATTTTAAAGAATTCCGACAGAATCGATGAAAAATGTTAAAAATATTTCTTAAATCGATTTGCATGTTTTTAAATATTTTCAATAATATTTTACTTTTAATATTATGCATTATATTCTAATTAATAATTCGTGTAGTCTGTAAGCTTTTGGTAAAAAAACACAGTAAATCAATGCCAATATTCATATAAACTTTAATTGAAGGTAAGAATTATATTTCACAGAGTGCTCATAAACAGACATGCAAAATTCCTAAATGTCTTTCAACATAATTTTTAGAATTTATTCCAACTGCGATGCGAAATTATTTTACTAAACATTCACTTCCCCCAACAAATGACGCAAATGCATTATTCATGTCTGTTGGATTCTTTTGTACAGTTATCTAAAGAAACATTTATTTGTGTTCATTACGGATGGGCCATATGGCACACGTCACTGAAGTGTTTGCTATTGGATATTATGAGTTCCGACCCTGTCCAATCAATTCTGCAGTTGTCAATACGAAAACAGCAATTCACCAACGCCTGTGTGTTTGCATCCCTGCCAGGCACCTAGGATAATGTAATTGCATTTAGTTCTGAATAGCTGTTCCATAAGATCTGAAATTCAGTTATAGTATGTTTTTCACAAATGTAGAAAATATAGTTAGACTACAAGTCGTAAAATTACCGCCAAAACTGCATGAATGCATTTGTGTAAATGTGAAAATTTTTGTCCATCTGTTGTTATATGCGTTGTGCATATTCCTTGCACCTGTGCGTTGGTATTTTCTGTTTAAAGACAGGGAAATTCAATCGCACACATTTTAAAGCATTATATTTTAAAATAAAACCCATCGTGTTTCATTGAGCTAGCGTATCAAGTTTGTAATTTAAAAACTGTTTTTCCTTTCATGTTTACCATCCTACTTCTTTAAAAGGTCATCTTGAGAATGGACGTTCCAAATAAACGTAACTAAATTTCTATAAATTTCAGATAATTGAACAAGAATCAGGTAACGCTATCAAATAGCTTAAAATTTTAGTACAAATAAAAGTGCTTTACTTAGTTGGTAGTTGAGTAGCACATAATGTACAGAAGTTTCAGACATTTTCTTTCAATCTCTTTGAACTTTATAGTATTTAGAAAACTTAATTCTCTCTTTGAGGTATTCTATTTTTTCTTCTTCAAATACTTCTTAGAAATAGTTTTGGTTTTGCTTATATGGGTGCCTTTAAATGAACATTTATGTGCAATTAAACAAGCGAAACAAATCTTTTTTTTTTTGCTGTATAAAATATGAAACCGAAATAGCTAAAATGAAAATTGCGCAGAGTGCAAATATTCTCTTCAATGTCTACATATTTTATGTTTCAAAAAATTCTATAAGAACATATAAATTTTCTTCTTAGAAACTAATGAATCAGTTAAATTTAAATGAAGTAATCAAACTATGAATTTGATGAAAGTGAGTTTTAAAAATATGTTAAATGTCTTTAAAAAATTGTAAGATGGAACATTATATATCGTTGCAATTTTTTAAATGTAATTGTATGAAATCAAAAAAATACGTTTTCAGATACGTTTTTAGATACGAAGATACGTTTTTAGTTATCTGCGAGCATATTCTCTATATGCTCTCAATCAAACCTACTGTCACTTAGCTTCGATTCCAGTTATCTATATTCTCAGCCTAGCCGCAACTGAGTGATTTTAAAACTTTAATACATCGAATAATGTGAAAACAATATTATTTAAAAAGTCTACACTATAAAGAGGTACTTAAGATACAAAGGATGTAGTAGCAATCTCTTTTTTTCTATAAGGCAGATTTCCAGTTCATAAAATTTTAAAAATGCACTGCAAAATTAATTGTTAGATCTGTAAGTGACATTAAGGCCAACTATTACCATTCACTACCCAAGCATTCTAAAATTTGTTTAATTACTTTTTTATGGGTCAGAAATAAAGAACAATTTTACGCACATTTTCTATTCCATAACAACTAGTTAGTGAGTAGTACGATAGCTGTAATTCATCTACAAAACAAATATTTTAAAGATTCTTCTTTTTTGTAAATCAGTAATTTACATTCAAATGATACAGTCGCACGTTTTTTTATTTTTAATGTCAGTCCACAAGAACACAAAATTAGCTATTACTGCTGCGAATCACATTACGTAAATATTTAAACTAACTATCACTTAACTTCTACCGCAGCCGTCAATTACCCAATTCTAATTACAATGCAGTGGGTTTTCTGACGCTGCCCTTAACCGGCCATTCTTTTAAAAACAACACTCGCGTGCATCAGACGAACACTTGTCATTGACATATAAAGTTTGACAGTTTTAGTTGGGTGGGGTTCAAATCGTGGCCGGAAGCTTCATCTGTCGATTTACGTTCCGAGCTAGCTCCCTCACCTGTAACACTGAAAATATTTCACACGTAATCTATGACGTGATTGAAGTGGCCATACCTTTTCCATGTCATGGGTGGAAGGGAGAAAAAAATTGCATGGCCTTGCACATTTACTCGAATTCACCGAAGCAAAGAGGTGAGACATGCACGCATTTAAATTATCTCGAACATGATAATGTTTCGGTGAAGTTCATTTTTTTGTGTCTTATGCTGGACTGAATGTGCGTACCAGTAAAGGAAGTATCGGTTAGAAGAAGTCTGATGATAACTTGTTTGGTCCAGCTCTCGTGGGTTCATGTATTTCTAATTTAAACTTTTAAATGCGTAGCGATTTTCGTTAGGAATTTTTTAATGCAAAATGACAGTCCATAAATTATACCGTATGAAAAAATGCTGCAGAAGTCACTAAAATGGCATGGGTTAGAGAGAAAGACGGTTACAAAAACAGCAACGGAACAAATTTGAATAGCTGACGAGTGCTGCCAAAAAACACAGTGGTTTTCATATTAACTGTAATGCTAATGATATTAAAGCACCACATTGCTTTGCTTTATACATTTGTTTAGCATTGTATATTATTTGTTATACAAGTAATTACCATCATTAAAATAAAATTGGGTACCTGTGACGTTTTGCTACGTCATGTCTCATTACCCAATTTGTATCTTCGTTACTGTTTGGAAAGGGAGTGAGTGTCACAGTAAAATATACGTAAATTGTGACCGATGAAACGTGTTGATTTTTACGTAGTGGTACGTGAAATATTCTGGTTCCAGCAAGTAAATGCTTTCTTTGACGGAATATACAAATTTATTGTACGGATTACTGAGTAACTTGGAGTTCCTGCCATGATGTGGACATCGAATTCGCGCCATACCTACATTTCCTATTTCGCTTGTTATTCAGCGTTTGAGAATTTCACGTATGAAATGTGAAAAGATATGTTGCTTCGTCACTGATATTTGGTGTATTACTTTTCATTACATTTTCTTTTTTGTATCAGTACACGTAAATTTTTCAAAAGGTATCACTTATCTATCTCACGTTTTTCAATGGCCGCCCAGCTAGTGTAGTGGCTAGAGATCCATTCTATCACCCCATCACACCTTGGGTCCGGGTTGGATTCCCGGCTGCCCCCATAATAAAATGGCCAGTAATTTTGGCCCTGAGAAGAGGCAAAATGCCCACCCGTCGGAAACAAAAAGTGTTTTTCAACATGCGTAAAAATTAATTGCATCTTGGCGTACATTTAGAAGATGACGAACATAAAATAGAATCCACACTAAGTAACTATAATTTGAACATTTGATGCCCACAGAAATCACAAATCTTGCAAGTGCTTTTTCAAAAAAGCATTTGTTTAATATTTCCTTTAAAGTAAGTATTGCTATCTATAGTAAATGGAAAACGATGACGATTTTCTTAAAGATAAATAAGTAAAAATACATACATTTTTGGCTCATATGTAAGTAGCTTAGAAGAAAAGAAAAAAAGATTTCAATAGTTCCTGGTTGTAAAAGTTTTTTCATGATAGCTAGACTGAAAAGACACTTAGTATTTAATTAAGAAAACTACTGAATTATTTCATTGGAGAAAATTTGTTCTATATAAAAAACACTAGGTTTTAGATGATTGTTACTTTTTAGCACAGTTAAAGTATCAACATAACACATGATATAATTTCACTTTAACACTTCAAATTAGAGAATTTTTTAAAGCAGAAATAGCAATTCATTACTAGTAATCAGGCAACAAGAACATAAAAAACCTGAATTTTGTAAATGCTTTATTACTACTTTTCGCCGGTATCTATATACCCATTCCTGGCTCTAATATTATGACAATAATAATTTCTGCATAATATTAATGCAACTTAAATTTTTTGATGAATCAGTTGTCTTTTATGTACACATGAAACAATTAATAATAATTCAACAAAAAGTTTACTATAGTTAAAACGAAGATACTTATCAATGGATTTCTTATGAATGCTTTTGAATGAACATACATTTTTTAAAGATGCATAAGATGATTATTCTAATAGTATTAATACAAAATGTCGCAAAATTAAGTTCTTATAACTTAGCAGACACAGGATACTCTTTTATTTCGTATAAAATAAATAAATAAATAATAAAACTAACCTAAAAAAAAATAATTTTTTCGTTATCATCCAGCGACAACTACATAAAATAAATGAATGTAGATACTACAGGTGTATTAAAAGATTACTAGTTATTTATTTCTAAGTTACATTTTCTTTTAAAATTTGATTGCTTGAATAATTCAAAAACTTTTCCTTTGGTATATCATAAAAAATTCCCTGTTCAATTTTATTATATGTTTTCATCATTTTGTCATTATGCATTATAAGAGCATAATTTTATTTCGCAAAAAGAAATGAAAGTGATTCTATGATAGGTTCTCAAAAAATAAGTTTCACGCTCAAAAGAAAAAATAAAATAAACAGAGAAAGGAATAAAAAGAGAGAATAAAAACTCTCAGCTCCATTTAATCACGCTAAAAACCGTTTCATTATAATAATAGTTTTCTATGACATCTGCATATCGCATGAATGGAAAATATATCAGAAATGGATATGGCAAAGTCAGGGATTTTTTTTTACTCAATATGAAATATTTGATGGATGGTCTCAATTTATTTTTACACACACAAAGAAAGAAAAGTAAAATGGCGAGCTGCTGTTTTCTATAAAAAATGTAGTGTTTAACAATGTTCATAAATTCATAAACAGTGTTTGCCTTTCCTTTGAAAATTATTCAAAGCGATACGGAGTTGATACAAGCATTACTGAAATGCTACAATGTTTGTTGTTCTCAGTGGCGTAGTGTAAATATCACTACGTAATTATTTCATGTGATTAAATTGTAATCCTTTAAAATGATCTAATTTTAAAATGATTAAAAGTTGTCAGTGAAATAATTTTTCAAATCAAATGCAAAGACATCAGGTAGTTTCTTTGTCAATTATTCGTTTTGATTCTGATCTAATAAATTAAAAACTTTCATCATTCTTTTAATAGAAACTTTCAGTTGAAATATTATGATAAGAACAAATATGAAGAATGAAAACTTCAATTTCGTGCCAACCAGCGACATTTTTATATATGATCAGTTTCATATTGATGATCCTAGCGTACAAAACAATCCACATATGTTTCCTTAGATGCAGGAAGCGCTATCTTCTAGGAAACACATAACTAGTTGTGCAAAGTGAAGAAGAAAAAATGGCAGTATTCAAGCGGTCACTATATAATACGTCTAAAGAGAATTCTTCAATAATTGGGTTTTAAAAAATTTGTTATAAGGTAAGCATTACCTTTCATATACAGTAAAATGACTTGGTTTATTGAATGGGGTATGTTTTTAATGGGAACCAGACTTTCAATGCTTGCTATTTTTCTCTTGCTAAGTTTTTTATGTTTCTGGGGGCATATACGGCGTAATATGACCTAAAGTGGGCAGCCGTATTGCCGGATAAAATGATTAATCGACTGAAGAAACACCCCAGTACCGGGTTCTAGCAGTCAGGGCAGTCCTTCAACCGCTCTCCAAATGCATGACTCGTAACTTCCCATTACATTATTTAATTATTTTGTGTTTATTGTAGGTCATAATTTTTGAATTATAATTTTGAAATATTCCATTTTATTGTTTGTGACACTTTTTCACTTTAAAATTTTCATAAAATAAATTATAAATACTATGTAAAACTTATTTTATTTCATTGTATGTTGTCATAAATACTTTTACATCGTTTATTTTGACGATAAAGAATAATTTACAAATATTTTCAAACAAAGGATCATTTTGCCATTTGGTTAAATGCAAAATTATTCTTTGAACATTTTCTCAAAATCAAATTTTTTCATTACACAATGTACTTTTAAAATATTATTAAAATATATTTGCGATGCAAAATGTTGTGTAAAATAAGATGGCAAAGGGCTGAAGTTTTATTTATATATGTGTGATATTTTATACAAGTTCTCCCGTTAAGGGGATCATTTTAGGCTACTTCCCCCCATATGAATATTTATATATCGATATAGAAATACATATATGTCAGGTGATCTATTCAAAATTAGTAATCTCTCAAGTGAGTTTTCTCTGTTCAATATAAATTAATAACCTGGACTTAATTTTTAGTAAAATATTTAGCAACAAAATTATTATGTTAAATTCTCTAAAAAAGACATAATTATCCGATTTATGATTAACTTCTTCCGATATTAAATGATGAGATTCCTCGTCAATAAATTTTAACCATCTGAGGAGCGAAGAAGTAAAATGCACGTGACTGACCTCCAATTTTCACTAGTACTCTTACATTTTTATTTTTTTTTTTTTGTTAATTAAAGAAAACTTTTGCGAATTATGTTTTTATTGCCTTGTAGCACGATATTCCCAGGGATAACAGGTATTACAGCATAATTTGCTCGTAAAAATTTGTGGGATCATGTTCGCTAATCTAGTCCCGTGACTTATTTCCACAACCACTAATGAATGAAGGGAATATGACTTTTAAAACATTATTTTTTATAGGTCATTTCTTCAAAAAATGTATGTGAAGCATGTGCCAAAAACTTAATGTGCTAATCAACAACAAGAAAAAAAAATAATGGAAAATTCTTTAACTAAAAGAATTAAAAAATTCCAAAAGACTTTTTAATCTAAAATTAATGTAATAATAATACTAGAGTAATGAAAATCCCCGTGACAAGAAATTTTAACGTTGCAGCGCGCACAAGAAATATAATATATGCCGTTATTGTAGAATCGTGAAATTCAATACTACATATATGAACAAGGTACAAAAATGACTGACTTATCTGTATAGACGGCCATAAAAGATAAACGCATCCAAAAAACAAAAATAGACGCTATCCGAAATACTCCGAATCATCCAGAACCGTTGAAATAAATAATACAGTTTACATAATGAAAAATAATAAAGATTTGATTGATAAGGCTTTTCCTTTATTTTACAGGTTATATTACTTTATCTTATACCGGTATGCAACCCTTTTAATTTAAAATAAGTATTTTTGTTTGGTTTCGCTATGAGAAATAAATTCCTTCCATATCAAACTGAATTCAAAAATTTACATTGAAATTAAAAAAAAAAACAACTTGCACGAAACATTATTAATGACAAATCGATATTAACTTCCAAAGAGATTTATAATGTAAGAAAACTAATATTTTTTTAGGATGATTATAGCAATGATAATTGCAAATCGGAATATTGATTAATAAAATAAATTTTACCTTCATGGATTTCCATAGCGAAAGCTTCAAAATCCATTTAGATGAAAGCGAATTGGTAAACCATAGATGATACGCATATCTTAAAATCTATTTAATCCGTTTTGTTGTACAAGGTGACAAAAGTCTCCTTGTCAAGGTGACAAAGGTGACAAGAGAGACAAAAGTCTTTAAATCTACTGTTGGGATGGGGTAATGAACACTGAAGGGAATCATTGTCTTTAAAACTATGGTTAAAAGTGAGAAGAAACCATACAAAAATTTAAAATTGTTAAGCGTTTTATCGCCGCCTAACAGGGATTTGGCGAGATGATACAAAGCCTTGCAGTTGTTTTCTTTGACGAGTGAGGCTTATTTTTAGCACAGATATATGAGTACAAGGAGACGGCATTAGCTATCTGATAGTGAAGCCGAAACTGTAACCGATACGCTATATTTCTTAGATTACATTGCTATATGACTGTGTTATTTTATGGTGACAGTTCCAATTTTAAAGAAATAATGTCGCCAAATTTGGCGCCAAGAAAAATTACGTATTTGAAATAACTGTAAAACTTTTATACTGCAGAAAGCTGAGATTTTGTATTTAGAACTATTGTAACAAATAATTGTGCATCTTTTCTTTTCAATCCGTAAAATCGTGCATCTTTCACTGTTATTTAAAAAGAAACCAACAAAGTGATCCGCCATACTTAGACCAACACAGTTACTTCATTTAGTCCAATGCTGAAGACAGCTAATGCCATCTCCTCGTATTCATATCTCTATGATTTTTCGACTCGCATTTATGCTTTTACAGCAATGGTTGCAAAAACAAGTTCATGGCTACTATACAAAAGAGTAGCTTAAAAGTATGGCTCACCAGTTAGGAAAAAGAAGTACTGGCACTTAATACAGGGAAGAAAATAATCAATAGAAAAATTATTTGGAATTAACTACAGCACACTTAAAAGAAAATCGAATAGAAATATCCATTGAAATGGTTCAGTTAAAAATAATAGCTGGACAGAAAAGTAATTTTTTAAAAAGTTTTTATGTTTAATGTCAATATTTCAAGTGGCTAAAGCTACTGAAACTAATAATTCGAAATGTATGAGTTTTTCAACATATCTTTTAGATTATACAGCACTTTCGAAAATTTGTAACCTATAGTAGAAATGTAAGACGCGTTCTGTTGACACATCCAGAGTGATCTCAAAGAAAAAAGACCCGGAGATATCCATCAAGCTCTTGCTGTAAAATAAAACACTCAAGAATACCTAAAAATCTTTTTCAATTCACTTTAGGTTTCCTCTTACAAGGAAGGTACACGTGATAAAAGGGAAAGTCTGGCCATCTTCCATGAAAGAAAAAAATATTATCTATGAAATCCTTGCTTTAAAATGCAACAAATATGAATTCTATGGCCAGACACAGATGCTTCATAATTAAAATCATGTTGAAATGTGTTTATTTGAATTTTATGTAAGAAAAAGATATTATTTCCATGTTCCCCAAATATTTTTGAGATAAAATTAAGAATTGCTTAATTCTAATCTGTTATGAGAGTGAAATAATATGAGCATATTTTAAAATGTACTTCCAGACGTAATAGTAAATCTAGATAGACAATCTGGAATAAATCTTATATTTCTTTCATCATATTAGCATTTTACAAAACAGAAAAGATAACATACGCATAAACTCGAAGGTTTAACTTTACGATAATTAGTCTGAAAGCCATTTGCTGTATTAGACTTGTATATTCATTATAAAAGGTTTAACTATTTGGAATTCCGTTTAGGTAATAACTATTAGTAAATAGTTCCTAACTAAAGCATTAGCTAGTTATCAAACTTTTATCTAAACAAAACATAAATGTGTCTGATTTCTGATCCTTTTGAAAGCATGCCCGATAATATTACAGCTATATAAAACCCAACAATAAAAAAAGCATTTGTGACATCTTTAGTTTTAAATTTCATTGATTCTTTGTATAATTGTCGTAATTACCTGAGATGAAAACTGTGAAGTTTCAGCATTTTTCTAAAAGTTGCTCAAAGTTTCTAATTTTTTTTTTTTTTTTTTTTTTTGTGTGTGTGTGTGTGAAATTCGTAAAAATTCAGAATTTTGTTATTGTATTGTAATCTTTAGGATGGTCAAAGTCTGTAATAGGATAAAATATTTTCAATAGAAATACAGTATATTATTTATCAAACAAGCCGCCCAGGTGTGCAGTAGATAACAGACCAATCTATTACCTTTGATTCGGGTTCGATTCCCGGCTGGGACTTCCGTTTTAACTCATCCGTTGCTTCAGGAGACTAACTTCGGCTGACTACTTGGTGCCCCTTTAGTAAAATGGCCAGCATTTCGGACGTTTCTAGTAGATAATGTCGGACAGGCAAATGCCCAAAATTTAAAATAATAATAACAATAATAACAATAATAACAATAATAATAATGATAATAAAAAATCTCTAAAATGTGCTGTTCTAGAGACAATAAATGTACATATGAATACCTAAAAATGAAAATTTACTTTATTTTTAATAATTTTTATACAAAATATTATATCAAATAAAATTCTAAAATCAGTGCTGAAAGGATTTTCTCCATAGACTTATTCGTAAAAGCATACCACTAAAAAACACGCACCGCACCACATCTACATATTTAATCGTATGCAAGCGAAAATTTAATACACCTGAAAAAAGTCTTTTGAAGTAGACAGATTACAGACATTACGTTTCGCATAAAGCCTCTAATATTTTAGGATGAAAATTTGGTACTACTTTCTGTATGGGTGATTGATGTGATAGCTGAATTTCAAAATTGCTTTTTTATGAAAATTACATCGTTTTTCAGATCTCGGATATATCTTGGTATATTAAATTTATTTCAGCAGAACAAAACTTAAAGTATTTCATTTTAAAGAACACTTATCATGCTTTCATCATCGAAGAACAGTCCTTTTTATGGAATAAAAAGACTTTTTTTTCTTTATGTAACGGTTGCATAAAATAGGTTAACCACCGTTTTTATGCATACTTAAAAAAGTTTTGAGATTCTAGGAAAAAAATGTTTGAAAAGGAAACGCACTTTGTAAACATATACTGGACAGTTAAAAAAAAAAGCACACTGCAACAAATCATCCTAAAGTGCGTCATTTGTAATAAAAAAGCGCACATTAAATAAAAAGCAAAACTTCCAAACACGAATTGAATGTTTAAATGTGAATTATTTATAAGTAAAGACTCACACATATACAAAAAAAAAAAAGAAAAGACAAAGCAAGTGTTGAATAAAGATGACAATGAACTCCCTAAAATACATTGTGCCATTCTCCCGCCCAGGTAGTGTGATGGATATAGTCTATTACACCATGGTGGCCAACTGAGAGACGAAAGGTACCTGGTTCAAACCCAGGTCGCGTAAGTCCACCTAGCCGTTCGGAGTTCTCGTGGTTTTTCTCCGAAACTTCGCGCAAATACGGATTAGGAACCCTTAGAAAGTCCTCCTCGGAGGGCAAGACCCCTCGGCTTAGATTCCTCTTGCAGATAATCGGCTGTATTCCCAAAATCAAATCAATCTATCACACTTTAGTCCCTGTTCCATTCCCGACTTGGGCATGGGTGTAAAATTGTTCGTCACTTCATAGGGAGTAATTCTTGCAGCCCACTGGGTGGTCCCATAATAAAATGCACTGCACAGCAATTCGATCCTTAGTAGTAATGGTCCTTAGCTTGATTAGCAAGTGGCCGCCCTTTAAAAAAAAAAAGAATTATTCTAGCGTTATTTTACATGCATGTTCCCTTAATGGGGTGTAGTTCTGGTAGTAAATATTTCTACTTAGTTCACAGAAACCAATCATAAAAAAAACCTTCTTTGTGATATTGCACAAATACCATGTACACAACACTTCCCAGGGGAACACTGATGCATGGTCCTGGTTTGGAAAGCTACTTACTGCGTTTGTTCTGAAATTTAATTCAAAAGTATATATTTTGTTACCTCAAGGTAATTAGATGAAATAAATTCTAAACATTAGTTTTATAACGCCATGATAAATGTTGCACTGTGATAAAGATGATCAAATGACGGATTAAAATTTTGCTTATAATTTAAGAATTATACGCTAAAATTGAATGGATTCTAGCCTTAAGTGATACTATTTAGTGAAGCAAAACCGATTAGTTCCAGCTAGACTGAAAACAGCTAGCTAGACTTATAAACCTATTCAGGTTTTAGTATCATAAAAAAAATATTTAAATCAATTTCAAATACATCACACAGACTTTGCATGGAAAGCCTTTGATTCACAATATTCCTACATCCATGATATGAAAATTACAAATAATTTTCATTGAAAGAATCAAATTCTCTGGTTTCTGGAAGCAAAAGAGTTTTGTGCACAACTTTTAAACGTGAAGTACAATCATTTAACAGGAACGTAGACAGTTAATAAAAAACGGAGGGAGAAATCTTGGTCAAAGAGGGGATAGATAAATAATATCATAATTAAAACGCCTAAAGCAATCGGAAATACATTAGCAGTTTTGATAAGAGAAAATAAATTAGAAATGTAAAAAATGAACTAGTTTTGAAATGGGGCATTGATTACATATTGTAATATTACTTTGCACAAAACAAATTTAATATAATTACGAATATGAAAATACAATTGCATAAAATATCGAATTTAAACTATTACACAGGTTGCAAAACCTAAAAGTACCGTGACGTTTGGTGTGTGGCTGTTACTTGATTTTTGTTTCATTGAATATGTCTTCGGTCAAACCATGTTTCCGAGCACAGTCAAACTCAGTTATTCAGTACATTTTTATAAGAGTGCTATAAAAATAGGAGAAACTCACACTTTAAAAATCTAATCATTGTTATAAACCCAAACAAGTCCCTGGTAGTCCAGGCAAATGCGTGTGGTTCAATTTTATGGAGTTCTGAAAAGTGACTGAAAGTATTTGTAACGATAGAATCATTTATGATCTTGTTCAAAAAGAATGTTTTAGAAAAAAAAAACACTTTCTATACAGTGTTAAACGCAGTTTACTTCTTTTCATCATTTTTTTTTTTTTTACTGACATATAAGATTGCTTAATGGCACTAAATTTTAAAATACAAAGCTAAAACACTGTCGTCCTATATACCTTGCGATGACGCTACACATAGAAGATACACTAAGGAACATTAAATATATCATGGGTCATTCTATTTTGGAGCATTCAAATTAGTTTACAAATATCGCACTGCTGCTTGGAATGTATTTAAGCACTGTATGGTTATCTTCGCCGAAGATATAACTAACGCTGTTTAGAATATCAGTGCTTCCTTTGATAAGATGAGTCACATTTATTTATTCCGAACACTTCAAAATAGCTTCCTGTCCCATTCCTTATGTTCAGTGCGTCAAGACAGAATTTATTATTCTTCAAGTACTCCGAGATCGCATGCACTCGATGCTTCAGCGTCCTGTGCTTCAATCTCTTCGGCAATCATTTTGCGCTAATTACAGAAACTAACTTAAGTGTGCTGCATTGTGCAGCCAATATATTTAATTCAATTGCTTCATGGGAGTGACGGAGAGAGGAGGTTGGTTTGCCCCAGGGACTTTTGATCTCTGCTTCGGAAGCTCGTTTTGTAAGGTTGAGATCAAGAGTGTTTCATTGGGAATGGGGGAACGTGGTATGTGCATGTTCACCTTTGGAGCAGATCCATAAATTGCAAGAGTATTTGTCGATGATTAGTGGCTTGAGATGCTGTTGAGGAGATACATAATGGAGGTTGATTTTAGGTGTGCAAGCACAATCAAATGGAATGCTTGATGACTGCATTACTCATGATGACTAAGAAATTAATTTAAATGTATAAAATGCATTTTTATGAAATTTTTTTCATGAAAAGCAATAATTTTGAGCTATAATCAATCCTAGAAACAAGATGTAGTAAAAGTAGATGGGACCGGAGTACATTTTCTAACTTTTTTTATAATTTAATTTGTATATTTTTTTATTTTTATCTATTTCGATATAAATGGGGTACCATTGAATTTTCCATACCTTTATCTACAAACCAGAACGATCACTTTTCAAAAACTTTAATATAGTTTTCGGCAGCAAGTGGTTAAGTTTCATCAGATAAAACTGGGAAAAGTTTCGCGTATGTGGGACAAGTTTTCCAACTACACTTTAAGTGGTAAAACACAGGTAATAAACAAAGCAATACAGAAATTAATTCGATATATAAAACAAATGCCAATTAATGATTTTACAAAAACTGTCATTAAAATTTTACAGAGTTTTCCAACAAAATTTGTCATTGTCTGAATCAGGGCCAACGCAAAAAAAAAAAAAAAAAAAAATGCAGTATTCATGAGTTCGTTTCCCATATAGACGCGCCTTGTAATACTTGTTTTTTATGTTGTTCAAAAACCTGCCACGATACCATAATGAAACTTTGACACTTCGACGAGTTCAGGTGTATGTGCCTTGCAAAACAAACACCGAGTAACGTGGGGAAAGAAATCCCCTTTTTACTGCAAAATTAAAACAGTAAGTTTAATACATATACGCCTATTTTAAATTTGTATAAAAACTGAAAGTTTACTCACAGTTGAAAAAATGAAGAAAAAGCTCTTCTGATGGTATGGCAGCAGCAATTGAACAACTGCCTTTATAGACGATGTGTATTGTGTTTTTATTACAGCCAGCTCCCCCCATAGCGTCATCTAATGGCTCATACAAAAACTAAATCGAGTTGAAAAGCACACTCCCGTGGAAAATGTTCCCCGATCTTCATTAATAAATTAAGCCAGCAGAAATTTTTGAAATATTACTGTGGGAAATTGAAAAGTGAATATCTAAGCTCCCATAAAAAATATTGTATTACTCGCTAATTGCAAGTTTCTTTTATAGAAACAATATAAAACTATAGACATATTTTGCAAATCCAATCTGTCATAATACTGATCCAACGTATTTCATTTGATGAGTTTGTAGCGGAAACATCATGCAACATTGAATGATGGCCTAAATGAATGCTATTAAAACAAAATTTGTCAGTAGTATCATGGTCTATACTCAAAGAGTTGATAATAACGAGCATACCTGGCTTTGTATCTAAAATAATTTTTTTATGGTTTTATGCTAATCCCAGACAGCACAGCAAACTTGCATCAAACTTGCAGCAAGCTTGGTTTATCAAGTCAATAAACTTTAATTAAGCTTAAAAATTTCAAGCGTGTAAGCTTAATGCAAGCTTGAATCAAGTGTTCTAGTTTACAGTTGCCCAGCTTGCATTAAGCTTGACATAGCAAGCTTAAAAAATTTCCTAAATTAACGGGGCGCCGAACTCGCCCCACATATTTTATTTTTCCACGTTTTCCCCCTCTACGCAGAAATTTCAAGTTATCTTAATCTGTTACCATCAAAAGTCCGCGGCTAGGATCGAACACGGTATCTTTGGGTTGGGAGGCCAGCGTCATAACCACTCGGCCAACCTGAGTTGGGCTGATATGACTAAAGTTTGAAGTGACTGTTAGGGTTATCACGCCGTTTTCTGGCGAGATCTAGTGGCCGATGTGTTGATTTATTTCTTTTATTTTTCCATGGGATGCCTGAAAATTAAAATAATGTTATGTGTGATTTAGAGACTCTACTAATAGGGAAATAAACATAATATAAACTTAACAGCAGCACACGTTTTAAAACTTTCAATATCGCAACACTCATGTTGTGTCGAATGAGACAAACGACAACTGAAATCGAGACAAACGACTGATTTTGATATCAATATCGTAGTATAATGTATTTTATTTTGAAGAATTTCCATATTCGGAAATATAGAATCCTTTTTTTTTAATTCTATGGTCAAGTACATTTATGACTGATGATAAATTATTTTGTGGCGGCCAGAGCTTGATCAAAAGTGGAAGGGGCCCCGGGGCAAAAGGTTATTTTGGGGCCCCCATACTACTATCACAAGCATTTTAACTTATTTTTGTTTGCTGTTACATTTTCCCGACATAAAAATAAAACATTTTTAAAGAACACTAAAATTGAATTAAAAATTACCTATTTATTTATACATATTTAGAACAAGACTATGTATTTAAAAGTGATTTTAATATATTTTTTAGTCCGTTTGCATTATTAGCGCATGGGTGCGGAAATTCCAGGAATGGCAATTACGAGGCATGGGAGCAAAGTTTCTCACTCCAAAAAATTTTCTTGATATACCAAAAAGTTCAAATTTTCTTTACTTCATCACGAAATAAAACATGTTAACTAATGGATATTTTGTGATAAGCATATATATATGGTCATACCATACGTTTTCAAAAACTCCTTGTTTATAGATCTATGAGTCTTAAAGACCATTGAATTAGAACAGAAAATAAATCTCTAAGTCCATTTGTTGTTAAAAATTATGCTATAGATATTACAAAGGAAATTTTGTTGCAAAAATTTATCATTGCAGCATGTATGAATATGTAATAAATCATGATAACAATAAATCGGTAGATTTGGGGGCCCTTATTTTTCCGGGGCCCTGGTCTATTGCCCCGCATGCTCGTGTGATAATCAGACTCTGGTGGCGGCCGGATTGTGCCTCATTCTACCACCCATAAAGTGAAGTTTATTAACGAACTAAATTGTGTTAATTATATTAAAATTTATTTTATGGCTAATTAATTAGTTAATGGAATTACTAATGTTAATTAGATGTAAATAAAACTAAAACTCCCCTCGTGTTACACTTCAGAGGGGCTTATCCCATTCATTCCTTCCCCTTGCGTGTTCTAATATCCAGGTTTTGTGCGATAATAAAATAAAACACAACTTTTACGAACATTTCTTTATTTAATGTCCAGCGACAGATGGCACCATCATCGCACGCTTCCTTTTCAAGCTGTAATCAAGCTGTATTCAAGGTTGACAGTTCAAATGACTTCTTCAAGCTTGCTGCAGGCTTAAAATGAATTGAACTGTCAAGCTTGTATTAATACGTCAAATTCAAAGAAATATCAAGTTTGATTTAAGCTTATATACTGTCTGGGATATACTGTTATTTATGTTTTTAATGATATACTGTTATATATATATTGTGTTATCGAAGTTACGAGGGGCTAATTTTCTTTTAAATCTTATTCTTGAGTTGGCAAATGTAACAGTATTCTTTTGTACGTCATTATACTATATCAAAGCAAGTTTATCTTCATTTGGGTGATTTTTATGTGATTTTAGGTGAAGCAACCTTCATATCAACATTGAGTTTTGGCATGTGAAGGATGTCTATAGATATGTAATGCGTGTTACAATGCGTTACAATGCGTGTGTTACAATGCGTTACAATGCGTGTGTATTACAATGCGTTACGATGTGTGTAGTGGACTGAGCATGTTTTGTGCTTACACATTTTAGTCTAGAAAACAAACTGTATCAAAACTTTACATTTAGTTTTTCTTTTGAAGAAAACTTTTTTATTTTTAATTAATGTGTGACAGATCCAATAAAATAAATAATGAACATTCCATTAATAAATCACTTAATAAATAACTTGAATTTTATAAATCCAAACTTAAAACATGAATGATCTCCCTAAAGCTGCAAAAAATGCATAGAAAATTCTGCACAATTTTCTGCAAATTTATTCTATCCTGACCGAATAAATTTTAAAATACAATTAATTAAAATATTTAACAATATCTGTATTTACATATAAAAATGCATTTCAATATATATTTTCAAACAAACATACAAAAACTATGCTAAGTATTGCAAACATTTTTATTTTAAAAATTGCAACTGACAAAATATTGTAAACGGTATATATATTTATACAATCACTAAAATACGAAAAGTGATTTAGAATGCTTGGTTAGCTTGTAAACCCAATTAAATAGAATTCTATTGTTTCGAAACTCTGATTCCGCATATATTTGATTTCATAACTCACTTGTCAAGCGTTAATTTAATGATCTGTGCGATGAGTTAAAATTTACTGTTGTGGCGTCCAATTATTTTCCAGTTGGTTACTCTTCCCTCAAAAGTGAACTTAGGAAAACTATTTTGATGAATCAGATAGGCATTCGATATATGTAAATAGTTGGATGCATTCCTGTTAATATACTATATGAGGTTCTGGATTTTAAATATGAAAGTATATGTATAAGAATGGGAGTTTAAAGAACTAATTTATTTCATATTGAAAAAAAACCTCGAGTATATATTTTAAATACTCACTACAGCGGCGTATATAAAAATATACCAGAATCCATGCTTCGACTCTGTTTGTCTTTCTTGCTTCATCCCGTTGTTCAATGTAAAGTATCACATGTATCATAATTCATGTGAAGCTCTACGTTTGTATATTCTTCCATAATGTTGGAAAGTCTATCATCATTATCCATGTGTCTGTCCTACTTTCCTTTCTTTTTCATTATATTGGAAAGTGAATCATAATCCATACCATTATCAGAGCCTATTTTTCTTTATTGCTGCACTGCGTTGTACAATGTATCTGTTGTACAATGCAAGCCTTGTGTCGGCTTTATTTGTCTTTTCTTTATGTTGGAAATTGTATTGTAACCCAATGAATGGTCCCTTATTTGCCTTTCTTGCTTCACTATGATGGAAAGTTTATGATAATCCATACGTCGACCTCATGTCTTTCTTACAGACTAATTACAGAATTCAAAAGAGAAATTGAAAAATACAAATTGAAATTGTATGCACATTTTTCAAGTTTGAAATTAAAAGCACTCCAGCGCTTAAAAAAAATCTACTTTTCTGATTTTTAAAAAATTAAATATGCGAATTACATAAAACATTTTAATTTAAATTTGAAGAACAATAACCCATGCAAGCATTACTAAAAAAATTAATTTACAATTATTCAGTTAAAATAACAACAGAAATCTAAAAACATTTCTATATTAGTACTCAAAACCAAACACATCTAACATGAAAGAGCAAATAAGTAATTAATTACACTCAATTAAATATGAATCAAACATAATACATTTTAAATAAACGCATTAGAAAACAATCAAATGAGTGCAATTCAGCAGAGACAAATGCTTTTCTTTCTGTACGAGCAAAATATGTATTCTGTACACCAACCCTTAAGAAAGTGAATGGGATTCAGGAAAGTTTTATATTTGCTCATGAAGGAAAGAAAAACTTTATATTATCCGAATCGGCGTATAATTTTACTTTTATATGTGTATTTTATATAAATTTAGATAATTTATTTCAACTATAATTTTTATTCCCATCATACAATCACCGGAATTAAAAGACATGAAGTTTTTCAGTAGTACTTCATTAAACAAACATGTTTATTAAAAGTAACAAGATCTCAAACTTCTAGTATAGTGCAAATTCCAAAAAGAAGTACGTCATAAATTTCAAAATTATTCATACACATTAATCTTTAGGGGCAGACTTTGTGCTGCTTTATGTTTTTCGTAAGATGATCTATACGCTTATAATTTATTCACCTCTACTGATTATTTTCCTCTGGGAAAACTCTCAAGGTATTATAATTAAGTTGTATGTTTTGTGTCACAGCTTATTACGATGCGGTATCCTTCAACTTATTAATTACATTTATGAGTGATGAAAATCCAATACAAATAGGGATGTTATACTAATTACTGTCACTCTTAACACTCTCGCGTGTACTTCGGAAGAGATAAAAAAAAAGCAGATGGGGAAAAAAAGGCTATCTTTATTGTATTTCCAATATTACCTTTCCCCCAAAGATAATGCAAGAAACACATAAAAACTTCATTTCTTCATTACACTGCACCTTCACGTAGGACTTGCGGGGGTGGGGAGAATATCACTCATTGGCCATACCTATGTAACCTTAGTTCTCCCTCCATCGGTTTACTTCCCAAAGGGAGATGAGGGGTTTAACCCCAAGTTTTACCGCCCCCCGAGAATGAGTCATTCGCTGCCGGGCAAAATAGCGTGGAAAGGGGGGGGGGATACTAATTGAAAAGGCGAGAGAGCCCCTGAGAAATTTGATATGTGTCACAATAATTTATCTAGTTTATCATTTTTATAGCTTGCCTGTGGTTAAAGCTCATACATGTATTGGTATCCTGTATCACGCCATAAATTGCTTTTATGGAAAGCTTGACGAGAATACCAGCAGTATGCATGCGTCTCCCTGTTTACCAAAAGTGAGAACAGCAGCGGCGCATATGTGAGACGCTTTGCATACGTGTGTCAAGCCAAGATATTAATGAAACTTTATCGATGGCTGAAATGTTATGGCACATTTGCCGAGGTATTGAACGTTATGAAAAGCATATTTGGGGGATTTTATTAATGCGGTGCTAGGAGACCCGGCCAGGAGTATTAAAGGCGGTCGAAAATGTTCACACATGAAGTGAAATCGTAATATGGCTAAAGCGATAGTTTTATAGAATATATTTCACTGGATGACAGAAGATCCAGCTGCATATTTTATACTTCTTTGAGTCTATTCAGTCTAAATTATTAGCAATGAGTGCTACTAGAACATTAAACTTTTCTACGTGAACCGCTTAGATTATCCGGAAATTTAAATACATGTGTTTTAATTTTGTGGATTACCTCTACTCTAGATGAGCTGAAAGTTTTAAAAATAATCACACACACCCGAACATAAACGTAGACATTCATAAAGGGTAATACCTGCAGCGGTAGAGCAACTTCATGTGATATCTTGGAAGCTAATATCTCAAAACAGCTCATGGATGATATTGGCTCATATGTCGTCTTGCATTAGATGATGCAGCTGAGTATTTTTTATTCCTTTTGATTTTAGTATTTCAGTAACTATACTGAGAAAAGCTAATCAAAGATAATGAACCAAAAGTTTTTCAGTACTTGTAATGTAAGGTCATACACAAGCTGTATGAAAAAAATTTTGAACCAACGTTTCATGTGAAACGTAACATAAACATGTTAGGTAACTTTTTCCGTTGGGTGGTAAAAGCGATTCTGCCAAAGTAAGCATCTTGGGGTTTCCTTGTCCAACTCTTCCCGACGTTTAGGGAAAGATGGAGCTGTATCTCCATAATGAATTAGGTAATGAATACCAAAATTAAGAACACAAAAATGAATAACGTTTGTTACAATAGTAACACAAAAGCGGAAATAATTGGAAAGGAAGGATATGAGGAACATTTCGTCAGAATCACTGAGATCACAATGCTATTACTCCAGCTGATCAAATCAATTAGGCTGTAAATGTGATTTAGATGGTCTAAAAACGTTTTAAACTAAAAAACTAGAAGAAATGAATGAGCATTAAATGGTTTTGAAATCTTGTTTTATGAGAAGAAACAACTAAGTTGTATACAAATCAACAATCGATATTTATTGCAAAGTAGTTATGATCTATCTTATTTTTGTTTCAATTTTTTGTAGATCCATCTTTCTTTTGCGGGGATTAAAACACTGCAAAAAGATCATTTTGTAGATAAATAAAAACTTTAAAAAGCAAGCTTTTGCACTCTTCTTTTTGTATTTATTGTGACAATTCTCTGAATTTGGGAAAGAATAGTAGTTTGAAAGAAAACTTTCGCGGATTATGTAATTAACAAATGCACAGGTGTGAACTTTTAGTATCCTATTCAAAGTACTCTTAAAACCAATATAATTGATCGTACAAAATATTAAATGAGAGCAGCTAGTAATATGTTAAAACAAGCAAATTTATCTGAATTTAAGCATTTCTTTCCACAACTGATTCTCATATAATAATATAGCTCGAGAAAGATGATAACTTATTAAAATAAAGCATTTTAAAAATACTATTAAATATACTTCTTTAATTTGGCTTTTTTTTCTTCTCTCACCAATTGTTTGTGTATATCGTGCACTTTAAAAAAGCAGCAAATTCCATACTATCCATAGTAGTACCTGGAACAATCACACCTGTTCAATTAATCCAAGTTTGAAAGCTAGTCTAATATCGCTCGCCGAGATTGGAGAGAAGGTTTACAAATATTCATTCAAATCTGTCGCCTAATAATACGATATTCAGAGGCTCCCGATAAGATAATGGGTAATCTGAGTGCACGAAATTAGAAATGTTTATCAAATCTATATCCTGAATAAATAATTGGGTGGCACAGAAGTCACTGCAAAATGTGACTTTGGGGCAGCGAATTCTGCTTTAATGATATAGTTTACGCATGAAACTTATTCGAGTAACTAACTATACGAAGTTTTGTTAAAGCATTGAATAATTGGTACCATATTAAAAGTTAAGACTAGATAAAATAATTTGAATACATGTATAGGCATATTAAAATAAAATCACAGTCTGCTTTCAAGAATTATAAACCAAGGTTTTAGTTTGCGGATTTAATAAAACAATGTTTAAATATATACTATCTGTATATACATAAATCAGAAACGTATATACAAACAGATTTATAGCAAATAGAGATCAATTATTTATAAAAAGAAATAACAAGGCAGGCGACTTCAGTATCAAAAGCTAAAATAAGTGCACTGCCCAAAAATCAAGTTGCAGGAAAACGGGAGAACTTTTGCCTACAATAGTGTACATAATTTCAACCAGTCATAAAATTAAAACACTTTCGAATCATAGCACCTTTAGCTAGCAATGAATAGAATAATTCAATATAAGAGTACATCAACATACTTTGTATCACAAAACACTTTTCGTAAAAATAAACGAGCATGTTCTTCAGCACATTAAAACTGTATATCAAATGTGTGTAGGTATTTATACAATTCTATAGATAATCTGTAGGTGAATATTTCAACTTATAAATTCTTGAGATAACCTCATTAAAATCTATATGGCTACATAAATTTCTTCAAAAATACATGCAAATCTACTACCTTTTTTATTTATATAATCGGAAGAAATCGTAAATAATGTATTTATCCTTGTCTTGTAGAACTATTTCAGTACGATCGTCATACAAGAGCATTTAAATCACTTAAGTTTATTCGTACTATTTACATAAGTCTAATGTTGCAAATGAATATGCATTTTTTGAATAGGCAAAAGTTTGGTGAATTATTAACCCAGTGCAAAACTACTGGGATATAATGCCTTTTTTTATCACGATATTAGATATATAGCGAAACCCATTGTAAGTTGGAAAATTATGTTTCTCAAAATTGCCTTTGGTAATTCAAAGAGCGAATCAATTTTCGATGTATTGCAGAAGGTTTATAAATTTTTCCTACTCACCAAGCACGGTAATAAAACTGGATTAGATTAGAAGAAACAATAGCAAAATATGCTTAATCAAGGAATATTCGGGTGGCTGCTAACTTAGAAAGAGTTTACTGAATATTGATTAGATTATCATTTGCTGCAGCTCCTCCGTTTGTTACCTCCGTTAGGTTTATTTGTACGTTCAGAAATATTTATAATAAGATTTATCTAATGCCCATGCATATCCAAAGGGTAGCTGAAAAATAAACAAAACGATACCTCCACGTGTGCCCTTTCATATTAGACACCTTTAAATGCTTGAAAATGAAACAAAAAGCAATATATATATATATATATATATATATATATATGCTCACGTCAGTTTCATTTTATTAGTTGGTCAGTGCAAATTGAAAGTCAGCTGAATTATTTAACTGCGGAAAAACGCAAATCTACGAAATCATTTAAGAAAGGGATTTGATTTTGAAAGAATACGAAGACATCAACTTTCGTGGTGTTAAACGAATGGGATCTGCTTTATAAAGTAAAAAACGAACGTGAAAAAATGGTTGTTTCAGAGAAAAGTAAAAACTTAAAACAGAAAAAAATTTTGCCCTTATTAAAAAAAAAAAAAAAAATGTAAGAAAGCGTTAATTAAAGTACTAGTTTCTCTTTAGACAAGTTTTAAAATTTCTTTTTAAATAAGGAATATGTGTCAGACTTGTTTACATTACGCATTATAGCAGATATCTTAAAATAGTAAATAAAACTTTCAGAGCGGTCACCCCTCTGAGCGGCCAAATATTCTCGATACGGTGGGGTGGCCGATCAGAGAGGTTTCACTCCATATATATTTTCGCATTCATTAGTTAAGGAAAGCATTAACAGACACAAGTGACTCAATTATACAGTAAATATAGAATAGTAAAATTTTAGTAAAATGAGAAAGTTATGAAAATTCCTGCCGCAAAGCAAAAAGTATAGCTTAAGAAAAACTGTTTCTATGGATTACAACCAGACGGAAGAGAAAAAGAAGTCACAGACAGGGGCTCATTCTTTTACAAAATGGATTTATCAGGAACGATCCGTGTTAGAAATAAGTATCCTCTTTACCCCAAAGTTTTACACTTCTATTTATCTTTACCGCTAAGAACGTTCCCCACACAGTCAATAATGGGAAGTCTTTAAACCTTGAGGCACGTTTAAGGCATCCTTTGGATCGATACAAGTAATTCTCAGCATCTCCTTAGACAGCCTTGAATTGGAAAAAGTAATTGTACAGTGAATTGAAAAATTTTATCTAAGTACGCCCCTCATAAAGTTATTAGGATTTTACTTAGGCTTATTCGAGAAAATAATGGTACTTTTTTTGTTTATTAAATTTTGAGATATACTTGTATATATTTGTACTTAATAATACTTATTATC
This sequence comes from Cheiracanthium punctorium, assembly GCA_038373885.1. Lineage (NCBI taxonomy): Eukaryota > Metazoa > Arthropoda > Arachnida > Araneae > Cheiracanthiidae > Cheiracanthium > Cheiracanthium punctorium. The sequence continues at coordinate 732,344 of JAWZYV010011764.1, forward strand.
AATGAGAATGAAAATACTTGAAATACCTTGCATTAGTGTAAGAATTGTACTGTGATACAGTATTATTCTAGTGTGATTTGAAAATTTTTACATTAAACATCAAGAAAAGTTGCCATCCATCAAAATTTGATTGTAAGCATCTTTATATTTTTACAAAAAAGTATAAAGTTCAAGAGATAGAAAAGAAAAAAAAAAATACATTGTAATAATTCATTTATGCTTTTTTTTACATATTTCTTCGATAATGCTAAAAATATTTTACTTTTATCTCTAATGATTGCACTTTTTTTTCATCAGCAAAAGATGAACACATTCCGACAGAGACATTCATTTTCTGTCGGTAAACATTCTCGGGGAAGTGAAGACCTTCTGCCCGGTCGCATAACGCCTCATTTTACTATGCGGACGCTACATCTCGGCTATTGAAGTCGGAAAAATGAGTAACTTTTGCTGGGTCTGATAACGCATCCTTTTACCACGCGGAATTCGTGGGACAAAAACCACTCCGCCAAACGCTTCCTTTAATTGGTGTCCCGGACAACGAATGCGTATTCTCTTTCTCACCTTCAGTGACAGATGGCGCCAACATCGACTCCATCCATCACTCGCTCGGTCTTTCACAATCCGCAATGAGCGTCAACGAAGCCCATATCGCTGACACACAGCACAAAGTCCACAACCTGCGGCAGCCCCTTCTCAAAGTCCACAACGAGTGGCAAAGTCCATAGCTCTTGCAACATCGTTCGTCATCCTCCGACAGATTCTCTAGAGTGGAAGTAGTGTAGCGGCACGAGGTCACCTCCGCACACGCTTCACCCCGGCAACTGAAGGTCACGCAAGTGGCAACCTTTTGCCTGGTCGGATAACACCACAATCTACAACGCGGTATTCGCGTAATCAAAACCGCCTTCAGCCATACGCTTCTTTTTATATTCTTCCCTTAATGATGATGTTTATAATCAGATTTAAGGAATTGCATCGGGACTTTCAACGTAACTGAAGAGGCCTAATATCCAAAGGTGTAGTCCTATTGCTCGATCATGTTCGCCCACATACCGCAAGGAAAACTGAACATTTTCTCCAACCTTCAAATGGGAATATTTTTGCGTCTCCATCTTACAACCCGGATACAGCCTCCAGTGACTATCATCTCTTTAAAAAAGTAACAGTGGGAGAAAAACTTGGGAGTTAAAAATTTTGTAAATGATTTTTGAGCTTGTTATACACTACAACTGCTTAAATGTACGGTGTGACTATGTGGAAAATACCTCTATACCTTTACATGTAAAAATAATAAGTTTGTTAAGAAATTTTCAGTTATCTTTTATTTACTTTTTTTAAAGTTTGAGGGTATTACATTCCAAACACCATTCGTTCCTTTTTTTCATAAACGTTGTAACGAATTGATGGAACTTGAATTGTTATTTAAGATGATCACTTAAAACTGTGGTATAAGTTGTAATTGTTTGACTGTATACATAGATATACATCTATACGTGTATGTGTGTGCGTATTTTAATAAAAATAGTATATAAAATAATCATTGTTGTTTAGTTAACAGGCGTTAAAACTTATGCCTTATGTAATTTTTATTTTAATTTTAAAAATATAGTTATCAAAATCCGGGGGGGAATCAGACTCAAATAATACTTTGCTTCTGCTCCGGTTTAATTAAAGTCGATTGAAAATTAAAGTTATTCTGGCCACAAGACAAACTCAGCAATTAAATTTCTTGAATAAAATTTGAATACCAGTTTCGCGTGATTAAATTTTTAACTGCCCCTAAAGGCCAATATCTAAATATATAAAATTAAACCATTAACGATGAAATGGATTAATTTAACAATTTTAAATTACCAGATGCAGATTATGCTCTATTTGCTCCTGAAAAGTAATTATGATACTTGAGGGGGGCGTAATAATATTTATGAATGAACTGTATACATCCGTTACAAAGGAAACCTTAACGGTTAGGCTTTTAATTAAACAATAATTTTATGACAGATGAGTTGATGTGTTGTAGATTTTGAAAGCATAAAATTTTTACAGAATTAAAAAAAAGTTATTTAATACATTTTTCATTCTTATAATAATTTTATTTCATATAATTATTGTGCTAAAAGAATCGTCTGGCATAACTTTGGTATGAAAAGTCCGATTGAATTTACAGAGTATTTATATTTTTATTACATATTTTAATAGCTATGATAATAAAGACAATAAAAGTGATAAGGTATTTGAATATGTTGGACTAATCAAGTTTAAAAACAATATCGATACAATGGTTACGGTTTGATAAATTTCTAATCAAAAGTAACCTTTGAAAGAGGAATATAGCGGAAGGTGGCTCAAAATCATCATAGCGGGCAAAATGATCTACACATTTTTCTTAGAAACAGGTAGCTCTATCTACCGGGTGACACATGAACTGGTTGTGCCAAGTGAAGAAGAAGCAATGGCAGTATTCAGGCGGTCACAGTAGTACGCATCTAAAGAGAATTCTTCGAAAAAATGGGTTTTATAACATCTGTTATAAGGTAAGCACTACCTTTCGTATTTAATTACATATGCAGTCTTTCGTGCACAGAAATATGACTTGATTTACTAAATGAAGCATGCTTTTAGATTCGAATTACACTTGCTAAATTTTGCCATGTTTCTCGGTGTAATTCAGTAATATGACCTAAATTGGGCAGCCGTATTGTAGGGTAAAATGATCCGTCGACTGAAAAAACTCCAGTACCGGGCCCTAGCCATCATAGAAGCTCTTTAGCTGTTCTCAAAACGCGTGACTCACCATTTCATTATTTAATTTATTTCTGCGTTCTTTGTAGGCCATAATTTCTGAATTATAATTTTGAAATATTCCATTTTATTTTTTGTGACACTTTTTCATTTTTAAAATTTTCATAAAATAAATCATGCATACTATATGGCTGTAAAGCTTATTTTATAACATTATGTATAGTTATAATTACTTTTACATCTTTTATTTTGTTGATAGAAAACAATTTACAATTATTTTCAAATGAACCATCATTTTGCCTTTGAGTTGAGGTGTAAAATGATCCTTTAAACATTTTCCCAAATTCTATATTTTTTATTACTGCATGTGATTTTAGAATACTATTATAATACGTTTATGATGCAAAATGCTGTCTGAAGTATGATAGCAAAGGGCCAGTTTTATTTAAACAGTAATGTTTTTTATACAAGTGTTCCCCTTAACCCTTTAACGCGCCGTGATCCCGCTCTGGGAACACCAAACTCTGGCGTTTTGACTGTTGCCAGTCACGAAAAATATTTTGGATTTCTATAAAAATAGTGGCGGGTGACATAGCTCCACGAAAATCCTTTACTTTTAACACGTCCTTTCCCGTCAAAAAAGGGTCACGATTATTTTTAACAGCACTGACATCTGCTGAAAAATGGAAGAATGCGAGAACAGCCGGATAGATCGCCCAGTGCTGAAAAAAGGGCAGCTGTTGCCCGCGCACAGCCAGCTGCGTCAAAAAAAGGGTCTCCCGAACTGTGGCACGCGATGAACGTTTCGATCGTCCGCCCTCTTGCTGGTCGTTAACGGCTGCCCTTTTTTAAGCATTGGGAAAGGGTTGCGCCTCAAAGGGTTAAAGGGGCCATTTTAGATCCACTTCCTATACGTCTTTTATAACCTTAATTTTAAAATATGCAATGCATTACTGTATCTAAAGAAGCAGTGACAGTTCGTCATTAAATTGCAGACGGAAACATCCAATTTAAGAAGCCACCATAAGGTTTTAAATACGTAGTTTTTCCCCCAGTCATGGGGTTTAACTATTTGAATTATTAGCACAAACGTTAATAATAGTGTATTTTTTGGCCATACTTATGACAAAACTTAATTGCTTCATAATTTCTAATGAACATAATTATTTATGTATACATATGTATATGTACACAAACATATTGAATTACAAAACACACGGTCAATCTTTCTTTCGGAAAAAGTAACCTTTATCTCGTTTTTTAAGTTGAATTTAACTTTTATTTTCATAACGTACGAATATAAACATTTTTTGCTGTATGATATATTACATCACATCAGAACATTGATCACGTTCTTAGCTTTTTCTTTTACAATGAGAAAGACATACTTGCTTCTGAAATCAAATTTAAAGCAAATAAATAAATTTTAAAGCACAGAGAAATTTTCTGAAAAAAAAAGAAAAAAAAATTTAATAAACTAGTCAGTATGATTTTATATCACAGATACTACCTGAACTCATTTTCTTCCTTACTCTCCCTCTACCCCTTTTTATTTTTATTTATTTATATGCTTATTTTTTTTTTAATCTGTGAGAGAAACTTAAAGAAAGATCAGATATTAAAACGAATGAATGATCTTAAACGGGGAAAATTTGAAGTTTCTTTGAGCATTTAACATTGTTTTATTTATTTTTCTTCCTTTGAGGTATATTTTTGCAGAATAGATTTGTTTCATAACATAATACGGCATTTTTCCAACTTATAAATTACGTTTTCTATCATACTTTTCACAGGAAAGTGTATTCGTAAATATGAATATTTTTATACTGACATGCATTAAAATATCTTTTTTCTACGCATATTTCTGAAATAAAATGTATTTTGAAAAAATTATTTCAATAATTTTGATATATATGTATCTTTATACATTAAGTATCTAGGCCGCAGTCAAGAAACATATTTTACATACTGTAACGTTGCCTCAAACTTATTGATATAAAAAATGTGTTCACATTGTCATAAAAATTAGCGCACCAAGAAAAAGTTAGAAGAGTAGAATGAAACGAAATTTTGCGTACGTGAGTACAAGGAAAATATCAGTAAGGTGATTAAAAAATCAAAGTAAACTGATCATTTATTGCAGGAAAAACTACAAGTGAATGTAGGTTTTAGTACCCTGTTGGGCCACTACTAGTGAGATTGCATGATGCGATACGAGCAAGTACTGAGGGATAAAAGTCCCGAACGATGTCCATTGGAATTTTATTCCATAGTTGCTGAAAACCCGCATCTAATTCAACAAAACTCGTAGTTTGTCCAAATTGTCGTCCCAAGTGATCGCAAATGCTCTATTGCTGACTTGGGGATTAAGCAGACAAAGGGAAACTGGTAGTGTGGCAGGGGCAATCCTTTGGCATCTTTCCTGTGTATGATTGAGTGTTGTCCTGTTGAAAAATTGCTTCTGGAAGCTGTACCATGAGTGGTAGTACATGCGATTACAAGAAGTCACGAATGTTCCACTGTGCTGTCATAGAGTATTTTCACATGACGCCACTGAAAATTTTTTTAAGTCAACTCGGATATTTAGGGATACAAAGCCACGTTTCCGGCCAATGACCATTCTCAAATCAGTGAATGTTTGACCAAAAAATGTTGGTTGCTGAGGTGTGACATAGTGATAATGGCGTAGATGAACCAGCTCTATAGTGCCGTGGATCAATACTAGGAGTGACCGTGTGGCGTCACTCCTAGTATTGATCCTGCACTTCGTACCATTATACCAACTGTGGCTGCGGTGTGCTGTTGTAAAGCAAAGGCAGGAGCGAGGCCTTCAAGAAGGTTGCCTCCACACACGTACACGATTGGCATTGTCCAAATTGAATCTGGATTTGTCGCTGAAGACGACCCTGTTTTCTTTTGTTGCATTCCAATCCCGTAGAGCAAAACACCACTCCAAACGTAGGACATGGTTTCTTAGTGTCACTAGCTGCACACGTAATGGGAACCGCAATAGCAAATATCCTCCAGTCAGGCGCATTGCGATGGTACTGACGACACAGAATAGTGAAGGTGCTGTCTGTGTCCGGATGGCAGACAACGAGTCAGTTTCCACTGTGCCTGCATGTCTTACGATGTGGCGGTCTTCTGGACTACTAGTCTGTCGATGGCGTCTTCAGCCAGGTCTCCTTTCAAGTGACCTTTCTCTTGTCCACTGATCCCAACTTCTCTTCACAGTAGAATCAGATCGGAATAGTTGGCGTTCTACTGGCCTATTTGACTATCCGAATTCTATCATCCCGATCATTATCCATTCTGACAGCTGCTCATATTGTCTTCGATGACGGCCTTATGTCATCTATAGTCAAAAAGCGTCCTTCAGTGAAACAAGCTCTGCCAACCTGTTTCACACCCCAAGAAGGACGAAGTTCAACGCTCTCTTATGGCATTACCAAATGCTCAATAATGCTTCATTTTTAGATATTTGCCTATCTGCCAGACACGTACCTTCCTGCCCAGTTTCGTTCCGACCCCCAATTACTTCTCTGTGTGCCAATTTTTATGGCGATGGATGTGCGTTAGTTTTGAAGGAGAAGCTTAACTTTAGTACGTTTTACTTAGCAAAACGCAAAATACGATTATTCATCGGTTATTCTATTATTTGAAAATTATTTTGCCATTTCGATATAAAATGTTTTTAATATTTCTGTACTAGTCAATGAGGAAATATTACCTAGTGAGTTAATTTGAAATAAATAAATAAATAAAATAAAATGATGTGTTCCATTAAAATTTTTGTATGTAATCTAATACCATTTTATGATGAAATGCTGAAAACAATTCTACAAAATAGATCCTAAATACGTGCTCCAAATTGATACTTTATCTCCACCCCACCCCTCAAAAATCCCTTAATTGAAATAGTTTTTCGCAATCAATAATTTACATGTAGAATTTTGTTTAATGATTCCTCAGTATGTTCTTCTATTTCTACCGGCTTTAAGAAGTAGAATCCAAAAATTTCGCAAAATACTATGGAACACTATATCAGGTGATGTACAGTCAGCATATCGATTTCTAATCTTTAGAAAACGAATGTTTACAATCAATATATTTATTGGTAAAATTAATAAACTTACGGAGTACTATACACTTACGGACCCTTAAGTCATTTACAACTTTATAATACAGGATTGCAATGAAAAATGTGAAATTTTTGGAAGTGAGCGATTTTGGGGTAGGCCTATCTAATTTAATGTAATATCCATTTAATTGCTTCAATAGTTATTCAGCTTCATAAGTTTTCTTACAATGAGCGCAGTCGATCATGTTTCATTATATTCAACATGCTGCACCTTCTAATTTTCGTAGATATTTATTATTATCGATAAATTAGTATTCTGCAAATTTAAAATGTAGCTTATTTAGCTTTTTCTGTCAACAACCCTGCCTTTGTTTAGATAAAAATGTTTTCAGAAGTGTTTTTCGCATGGGGTAGGTTATCACAGTGTGTCAACTTACCCTGCTGCATGATACGAACTACCACGATTACTCATATTTGTCTACTTTCATTTCACAGATCTAAAAACACTGTATGTGTTCCTGGAACACAAGGTGATATTCTCAAAATATCAAAATAAAAAACAGAAAAAAAATGTTCATTTGTATTCTAAAACCATTAAATATGACCCCCCAAAATACTGAGAAAGAAAATGAAGGTTTTTACGTAAATAAATGCCAATTTAAAATATCGCCAGATTTAACAACCCCAGATTCGCTGTCTTGATACTAAGGTAACGATTGAGATTCTATTGAATGGATATTGTCTACTCCAGACAATACGTATCGATGCATATTGCTAAAAAATTAGAGTGACAATCAACCTCTGAGACATGCTACCCCATCTTCTCGTGTTATTTTACCAATAAAAATTGACTTTACGTAATAGTTTTTTAACTAATCAAGGTTTGTTGTGATTTGCACTTTTAATCGTTATTTGAATTTGAAACATACGTATGCGAAAAATTTTCAAGAAATAACTAGTTTATAAGTACACAAAAGATCAAGATATAATGGACTTGGGTGAAGGATATGGGAACCAAGAAATCTTACGCATTTTCATCTCTTTTGGAACTGGGGATTTTTTTTTAATTTCAGATTCATTTACTAGTTGATTTTAGATTTTTGGAAAACATGCTGTTTTCATACATGGCGGATTGCTTAAGTTGGCATTTACAGCCTAGTAAAATAAAATATAAGCTTAATACACTACAATAAAATAAAATATATTATGAAATTCAGTTATTTCTTATATTTTTAACAAAAGCGCAGAATTTTAGGAAATCAGTGCGTAAAGAATAATCTCAGTAAAAAGTAGCAACAAAATCTAATTTAACTAGTTCTGGAATTTAATAGTAGTATAAATCTTTCCGTTATTGTGTGTTTCATGATCTATGTCAACATTATATAGGTGACTGTTCAAAGGAAATAACGTACAATAGAGAATCGAACTTTATTTTCTTTTATTTATCTTTGTCTAGTACAATATTCTCTTGGCTGCAATGAAGTCAACAAAGGTATCTCTGTTAGCCTCGGGTTAGAAACTATCTTCCATCAATATCTCTGTGTTTCTCTAAGTCAGTTATGAATCAAACACATTGCTCTATTACTATTATAATATCACTAGGTAAAATATAATATAAAATTAGATGTAGATGTACTTATTGCATAGACACATGCTATTACACAAATACTGTTACATTATTTGCTTAAAATTGTATGTATTTCAAAATGCTCCAGAAATATGATTTCATTTATACAAAGAAACTGGATTATAAAATATTGCGAAGAAAAGAAGATCATCAATAGCTCGTATGCTATGTTTATCTAGCTAAGTAATACGGAAGGCTGACGAAGCAGAAAAAAAAAAAAAATATTTTGAATATTTTATTGCAGAACCAGTTGAAGACCTCTACTTTGCATTGCAAGGAAATAATCTGATATTTTACTAACGCTTGTATAAAGTTAAAAAGAAGTACTTGCAGTTTAAAAATAAAGAAATGGATTTATTTATGAATTTGCTGCAATTAGAGTGTTCCCTCTAAAACTTTCGGCGAATGGTTGAATAACTAACTTACCAAAGTTTATGTATTGTTAGTTTTTTTTTTCTCTTTGGGTTATCTTAAAGCTATAAAAGCTGTTGTGAATTCTACTGTGCATTATGACTATCATCCTAAATAGGAGTGTCTTGGGCGAGGACCTTTTCTGGAGTTCAAACGCACATTCAAGTAACATCTGAGGAAAACCGCCCAAGAATGCAAACCGTTAGATCGACAGCTGTGCGGTATGAGGCCATAAGGCAAGCTGCAATTATAGCTTTATTTGAAGAAGGTGTAGTACCTCTCCAAGAAAACCCCTAAAGAAGCAATTGAAAGAGAAATGCATTGACTAAATTTTACTGCATTGTAACTGTCAATGCAGAAGAAGTAGTTTTACAGGCAAAGGAAGCTTCTGGGTTGCATTGATTAAATTTCACTGCACTATAACTATTAATGCAGAATAAGTAGTTTTACAGGCAGAGGAAGCTTCTGGATTGCATTGATTAAATTTCACTACACTATAACTGTTAATGCAGAATAAGTAGTTTTACAGGCAAAAGGAAACCTCTGGGTTGCATTGATTAAATTTCAGTGCATTATAAATGTTAATACAGAATAAGTAGTTATAGAGGCAAACGAAGCTTCTGGGGTGAAATATTTTCAAAAGAAATATGTTATTAGAAATGGATAATTCACAGTGAATCTACTGTTACTGGAACAAAAAGTGAACATTTAAAATCATGTAGATCTAACTATAATGTACAATTTATGTTTATTAAAGCAAATTTTAAAAACATTTGTTCGGAAACAGACTGTCTTAATGCGTTTTTATTAATTTAAATTTTTGCTTACACTTTTAAATGAAAAGTAGTTTAGATGCAAAAAGGACTAAAAGCAGTAACCCAAAGCTCTGCAAAATTGCATCTAATACAGTTTTTTAACATACTTTAGCTTTACCTCGCAATTAAATGTATTTGAGTGACGAAAATTTGCGATTTATGATATCTTTACAAGCCTATATTTTCCAAGCTAGATTTTATTTTAAAATAAAATTCCACATTCGAAAAAATGTCTTAATTAGATCTCACTGCAATATAGCTCTTTACGCAGAAAATCTAGTTTTACAGTGAAAATATAGCTACTGTCCATATTCTCAGATGAATGTCCTAATCGAAAATTGAAATTTGAATATTGATAAAAATATTACTATTGAGATTGTAGACAGACAAGACTAGATCTAATTGAAATGTAAAAGAATGCACGAACCGTAAAATGTATGCTCATGACATAAATTTGGATATAGTTTTTTTTCCACAGATAAAGCAATTTTACATTCAATGAAATATTATTTATGAAACAGTTACAAATCAAAATTTTATAAATTTCTAACTTACTTATTGGGAATTAAAATCAAAAGTTAATAAGTGTATAGTTGGACCAATTTTCAAAAAAGGTGCTACGAACAATGGAAGTATTAAGCACGTTCTCGCAGTTTATTTTGAATTTTGAATCACTTTTTGTGGATATTTAAGAAGTTCTGAGAAGCAGACAGTCTTCAAAACGTAGATGATTTACCATCCAATGAATTCAAAACCAGCCAAAAATTCAAGTCACTATATATTTATCTTGATATTTCTGGTACATGTTAGGATATAACTCATAAATTGTGCACATTGCATTTAAAATTACGCTTTAAAATACAACCGCATTGCATAAATTATTATTATTATTATTACTATGGCTTTATTTACGATAAATATTATTTAGACTATTTAGAGATTATTTTTGGAGAATACCAGTTTCGCCTTATTTAGGATCACAAAATCATAAGAAGTAAATGAAGAATTATGCATGTATTACACCTTCACGACAGTAGCGAAGTAATTCAAAAAAGTGGTTTTTGTAGAAAACTCACACATAACACTATTATGCAACAGCAAAAGGCATTCGCATTCTATTGCACGTCTCAAGTGACATCTTGTGGCGCGTTAAATCTGTTTAGCTGAGGCAATTTACATGAAAAATTGAGATTTTTAATTAACCCATATATATCTTTATATATATACGCATCGCCTGTTCTGCCCGTCAACGCCTCGCCTAGTACTCCACGCCGAGAATGCCTCTCCCTCAGGTTCACGACTACACAGCACTCCCGCAATAGCGGCTCAGAGTCCCGAGCCATCCAGGAGACCTCAACATCCATGCCTCACCCTCACCTTACCACCGGTTCCACGACACAGAACTCCCGTAACGCCTGATGGTACATAGAAGTCGGCAGGATAAAAAGTCTGCGCGCCTCAACAGCCCTCGCCTCCTGCTCAAACACCGATGATGATCATACGCAGCTAGCTCCTACGAAGTTCCTTTACATACATTGAATTCGCACAGGATTGTACCTCAGCGGGTCAAGAAGTTAGAACGCGCTCCCTTCAAGATGAATCATTCGTATTTTTATTTCTCCACTCCTTCACAGATACATGCCAATGTTTATATTACTGAGCATTCACCACTTCCGGCTTTGCAAGAGAATCCTTCATTTCACCGTTCAGCATTGTGTTTTTTTTTTTTTTCCCGACCGGCGCGTGAACTCAGTGGCGACTAACGATATCTCAAATCTGTTTTTTGTGCACCTAAAGTGTTTATATTGTCTTCTATTTTTTTCAACGCCTGCATGAGTTATTTGATTCAACGAAACTTAGCTCTCTCCTTGATTACGACGACGCGATGCCTGGATGTGACTCATTGACCTCTCCTGCGAATTGTGTGCAAATATGTGTTTTAGACGCAGTGTCTCCTGCAAGCGATTTCATCGACTTATATAAAAGAAAAAAAAAGTTTTTAAATGTGCTTTGAAAATTATCGTTTTGATTTTTTTCATTATTATTTGTGTGGCGAAGTAAGTTGCTTTTATTTTCTAAATACAGAGAATTATTCTTTTCAATACGTACTTTTGATATTATTTTGAACATTCAACATATAGCAACTGAAGACAATTTTGATAATACAGTTTGATTATTTTGTGGTATTTGATGTTAATAAGGTATAAAAAGTTATTTATCTTTTATTGAATATTTGATTACTATGTTTCATTATTACAGTTTTATGTTTAAGAATTCAAAATGAGTACCATGAAAACGAAACTCAAAATAGTATCATTGATTTAAAAAAAAAAAAAGTGTATGGTATTTTGTTTAGTCTTCTATACATGATAATTTTTGTTTGAAACTGTATAAAATCTAAATAAGTCACATAAGACGCAGAAAATGCGCAGATTGTTTACTGTGTCAACGATCAATTGGAAGAGTTATGAAGTTTTACTGAATCTTTATTTTTTCCTATTATGACGACATTAAAGGAAACCGCAAGGTCTTTGATTGTCTGATGTTTGAAATAATAAATTTGGTAATTTTTTGAGTGATTTGATTTTTGAACTAAATAAATAGATGTGTGTTTACATTTTCAAGAATCTTTTGAAAATCTTAATCATTATTAGAGTCTATAATAAAAATGAAAATATTTTGTGTATTGAATTTTATATTGGTACAAATAATCCAGTTATTGAGTTTGAATTATTATTATGTTCTTTTTAAGAAGTTGGTTATTGCATATCTAATTCGTAATTTACATGCATGCAACCATTCTTTCATGCACATTTCTATAATTTAATTTTTTAGTGTTGTTTATATTTACATTTAATAGCTTGCATAGTTTGTATTATTGATTCCTTTACCAATATTTCAAAATCTTACCTCTAAAAGACAATTGATTTCTCTTGTAAGGTAGCAGGGAAATAGTGATAAATGATAATGTTACAGGGTTATTTTCAGAAAAGCCCACCATTGTCACAGAAAGCGTTTCTCCGGCTATTTAAAGAGTTAATAACGATTTTCTTTCTCAATAATGTAGATTACACGATATTATAATTCCCTTGATAAATTCAAATTATATCACGAAGAATGACAATTTTAAAATCTCAGAATCCTATTTATTTGAAAAAAAAAATAAAAATAAAAAAATAAAAATTTTTTTGATGCCTAACATCACTTGACTTCACATTAGGTGATTAAACATTGCGTTTTGTCTATCAATAATAAAATGGGAAAAAAAAAAAAAAAAAACTGTGTGTGAATTTTTTTTTGGATCTGAGAATCAAACTCCCGATTTTGACAAATTCTAATTCTTTTATCTTTCGTAATTTCTCTCCTTCTTGAAGCCTTTTGTTCTATCACCCACCTCTAAACTTAGTTTTTGAAGTCATCCCAAGTAGCTGTAAATTTTGCTACTCACTTTTTTTAAAACTTCAGCCACCATTGGTGCTGAGAAACAAAAAAGATGTAGAGAACCCCGACAATAACGAAAGACTTTTTGGGATGGCCACTCCTTAAACCCCCCTTTTTCCTTTTTTGAAAAAACTTCCACAGGTATGACGAATGTCCCCCTTCCTTTTTCGCATCTTGTCCTTCACAAGATGTCATTTTTTGGACTGTCATATCCTGTTGGAAGAATAAGTTGGTCCACTACACGGCCACAGCTCCTCCTCCTTATTTGTCAAGGCGCACAGTACGGAGAAAGCTAAGCATTTTTTTTTTACACAAACACTTACACACCCCCTACCTGCTTAAGATTAGAAGTTACAAAGCATCTCGAAATTATGGAGTTAGGGTTACACCATTCAAACAAATAGGTACCTCAAACACACGAGCATGATTACCCAAAAGCAGAGCCTTATTATCGCATGGGCAAATCGGGACTTTGCCCAGGGCCCCGGCTCGAAAGGGTCCCTATTATCAAATGTTGTTCTGAAATATTCTTTTTTATATCAAAATTGTATGAAAAATAAAACAAATTTCATAGATGGGGGGCCCCTAAATTCATCAATGCCCGGGGCCCCTGTTGGTCATAATCAGGCTCTGCCCAAAAGAAAACCCAGAAAAGCGAACTTAGTTAAAAGAGAAGTGCCATACAATTTGCATTAAAGAAGCCATAAACAGAAAGTAGATAATAATACAAATCAGAGAACTGATATAAGAAGGTAAAATTGAAGCCGAAGCCAATTGTTTGAAATGATTTAAATAAATTGAGAAGGCAGAAGTGAAGCCAAAGCCAAACATTTGAAGTTATTTAAAATAAATTGTATCCAGTATTTTATAATGCAGTCTGAATATTTTTACCTTTTATTGTATTTTATGTGATGTTTTTTGGGCCCATGTGTTTATTAAAATGTATAGTATGTAAGCTGTTATGGTATATACAACCAAATGTGTTCTTTTTATAGCGTTATACAAGAAATAATTTTAGTGATATTTTGTGTGTGATAACTTTGAAAAACTCTGACATTTTTGGAACTTTAACAACAGCATCTGCACAAACTGACTGTTGTCTTTGAAGTCCATTGTTGTGGAAGAACTTTAAAATATTTGTGAACATATATTATTATTTTTCAGCTACATTATTTTTTTTTGTACTTACAATAATTAGTCCAGGTAATTTCTAATGTATATTTAATTTTGTTTGAAATTTATTACATCGTGACACATGACCTAAAGTTCTTTTTCTCAAAAAAAAAAAAAAAAAAAAAAAAATTAAGGCTTTTTCCAAATTTTTCTCGCTCTTCTGAGTGAGTCTGCCCTCCAATGCAGGCATTGGTGGTCAGCCTCTTCTCGGACGGGGGGGGGGGATATTCTGTAACATTACAAGTCAAAAGCCTATGAAAATCCTATATTTCTGGAACTACGCAGTTTAATCCAGTTGGAACAAAAAAATCCGCGTTCAAAAACTGCAATTAATACACGGGCCCCTACAATTCCTTTGTAACTTTGGAGACGGTCCCGGCAGCCAGCCACATAGGCGTCTTGAAAGTCATAACAAATCCTGGGAAAACAGCTGCCCAGTTTTAGCTTTTGGCCAATGATTGCAACGCGTTTGGGGTCATGTGTCATGACGTCCAGAGCTTTTATAAGGACTTGCGATGGATCAGGAGCAGATTTCCCCGTGACGCAACTGCTAAGATAAGATGTACCCAGTCGTCAAATAAAATCATGTAATCGATATATATATATATATATATTACTATGTATTACTAGCACCACAACTAATAATAATAATAACAATACAAAGAAATTTGGAAAGAGAGACTATTTTTGCATGGATGCGCATCTGATAAGAAGCAGAATTTTCTTTCCTGTGAGCTTTTTCAGTTAAATAGTCAAATCTAGAGCACAACTTGTTAAGGCAGCTAAAAATAACAATTTTATGTTTTAAATTTTGCATTTTATTCATTTTTGTGTTACATAAAATAGGATTCATGATGTTATACAGCAAGAGGATTTATGTATCTGAAATAACAACTTTTTATATGTTATTCCGCAGTTACGCTATGAGTTTTTTTTTTTTTAATCAAAAGTTCAAATATTGTTATAATGTGGCACCGATGTTTGTATAGAAAGCAATAAACGCGAAGAATATATTAGAAGAAACTTCTACGAGTTCCAGCTTTTTTATTTTACTGTAATGGAATTGGAATCAGGTGGCGTGTGGTGGAATTTGGTTTATTTATTTCATTCGCTGAGGTTCTGGAAATAACGTATAATTTCTATAAGGCCGTAGTGATTTTATGATAAAAAGGGAAAACTACATACGATTTTTGGAAATCGACTACAATGTTTAATGCAAATTTTAAAACTAGAAAACACATTCTGATATATGCATATATAATATTCATAGCTGCAGGAATTTAAGCAGCTGAATTATTTTTTATTTGCGACCATAATAATAATAAGAAAATAAAATTGTTTCTTCAAACGCAAAAATTGTTGTTTTGTGATAAATTCACAGTGTTTCATTTGAAATTGTAATTTCAATAAAAGACTGATCTTAACAAAATCAACGTGCTTGATTTTTTGTTTTAACCAACTTTACTATGTAAATATTACTTATAAAGAAAAATCAAGGGAGAATGAGTGGTAAATAAAAAAAAAAATTCGCCATATATCCTGATATAAAATTCTTTGGAATATAAGAAAATAACTGTAACGTTCTGTGGAATATCTTCTGGATTAATAGTGTTTGATGAAGTATAACTCAGCCGTTACTACATGTAGACAGGTGTACCATTTTCTTGTCAACACATACACGGTACCCTGAAAAAAATCCATCTGCTGGCTTTGGAAATCTGCGACGTACATTGATGAAAGTACTATCGAACTAAAGAAAAATCCTTGTGATATTTGATCAGACATTTTAAAGCGTCTCCTACCGCCCATTGAATAGTAAGCATACCAATATGAAAAGACTTTCTTTGGAGTTATCTACATATTTTTCCGTCAGTTTGGTCACAATTTTGAAAATATCATTTAGATATTAGCACAGAAAATGACCAAAACTGAATAAGAATACTATTAAAAATATCGGAAAGATTAGCAATGTATTGAATTTTAAACAAGCTGTGTATAAGAACAGGACTCATAATTGTTACATTTTAAAGCAAGACTTTTATAGATAATATATATATATATATATATAATATATATATATATATATATTAAGGAAAAGGGCTACCCTCCCTTTCTTTAAACGCCTACCTCCTTTAAAGAATTATATTCGAAATTTCCTGAAAGTATATTTGAGTATCCGTCAGTGTTGTATTTTACTGCAAGAATTTTATGGACACCTTTTTTTCGTCTTTGCTGTCACGCAGGATATGTGAAATGAACATTTTGGTACTTATCCCCATAAGTTACGAATTTTGAAAATGATCTCGAATCTAGCGCCTACGCTAAAAACTGACATACTTGTCAAATTTAGTAGTACTAGCTTGTGCAGTTTTGGCTAGGAGAAATACAGGAATACAAAAAAAAATGACTTTACTTTCTGTACTCCTAATATTTTTCAGTCTCTCTTTAAAACATTTTTAAATCATTGAGAAAAAAGCGTTTTATAATCCTTAATATAAAAACACAAAACAATGAAAAGAATAATCGAAATAAAATAGAATACAAATAACAAGCCATTCACTTTTAAAAACGAAGATTAACGTATTAAAAAAAATTTATTTAAAAAAATGCATTTTTTTCTTTATTAAATCACGTTTGATCAATCATTCTGTCAATGTGATTTTTGTAGTATCGAAAAGAACACATGAAACATTATTTAACCACAGCACAAAAGTCTCTAAAGGAATTAAGTTCCTTCAAGAGTCAGCAAAAATTTTTACTCGTCCCTGAAAAAAAGTATATAAGAATTTTCAACCCTTTAAAAACTATTGCTGCCCTACCAAATAGAAGGGAACTCTTATGGGACACCAACAAAGCAAACCTCTTCGTTATTAACTTTCCGTTCTATAACTCAATAACTCTCTGACTTGGAGGAAGAACGAGGGACAGGGAATCATTAGTAGACATAGCAAATTGATCAACTTGCCCTAGAGACAGACCTCGGTGGTATTACGGGGGCTCAAAGTTCAATAAGCTGACATAGACAAACGAAATATCGGAAGAACCATTTGGTATATTATGTCGATTTTTCTATTGAACAGTGGAGCCACCTGAAATAGGAATTACATAAACGATCTTCGTTATCGTGTAACGGAAGACATACATCATGCTAGACAAATGTAATTGTGTCTTTCCATGTTCTGAAAAATATAAATGCATAAAACGAGATAAAAATATTGATATGTCTCATAATAAATACATATTTTTATTCACTGCAAAATCTATATGCTTTATTAATAATGTTCCAAAAATATCCATTTTTCATCGTCTCGTCTATAAATACTGAGTCTTTCATCTGGAAATATTTTATTTGTTTTTTTCCTTTTCATCAGTTCTATAGTTTTTTTAGTGAAATAATTCTAAAATTTTTATTTTTTTGTAAAGACCGGGTCAGCGACCTACTGTAGGCTTGACTGGTACGAGGGCCGAAGATCTTGGTAGTATCATTATGGGGGGCGTCTATTAATCATACAAACGTTGCCCCCATGAGTGGTCTCCTAATTTTGAGACAATTACAGATCAGAGACCTAACACCTGGATTCTCACCTCCATAGGTATCATTTGAACATGGTGTACATTCGAGCCATGACATATTGCAAATGCACCAGCTCACTTTAGCGTACACGGTCCCACAGAAGTCCAGCAGAGAGATATTTTCACCCTCCCAAGCACTGGCCAAGAAAGTGCAGCTTCACTTTTTATGTTCTTAATGGGAACGAAACTTAGCGATTAGGCCTCTGCGAGACATAATTTTAGAAGTAGGTAACAAAAGTCACATTTAGAGTTCAGCAAGCACAAAAAAGGAAGACTTGTGCACCATAATAAATAGTATTGTACACTCCAACATAAGGAACTGTAAATATTGAGAATTCATTTCTTTTCATTAGTCTCATGTAACGAAAATTACGATGAGAATAATTATTTTAGTTATTAATAGAAATTTCACTGATATATTACAAAATATATGAATACTTTAAAACATTTTCTTGCACATTTTTTTTCCCACAATCGGACAAAATTTGTTTATTTAATTATCTAAACACAAGAGAGGAGCATATCTTTTTTCCCTTAACAGCACGGCAAGAACACCAAGATACATCTAAACACATTTTAGATGATTTGGTCAAAATGCGTTTTGTTTTAGCCCAGTAATAACCAAGAACATTGGAAGAGAGTATTGAATAACACAGCTGATATTCAACATCTGATTCTTTTCCAGTTTGTTTCCAAACGTTGCAACAGTCGCATATGAAAGGTTAATAACATATTTAGTCTTTTTAATCCAAATGATTTTTTTACTATAAACTTCAAGTGAATTCTGTAACAGCGGTTTTCTGGTATAAAACTTGCAAGCGATCATTCATTTTACTATTAGGCAACTTGCTCTTTCTTTTCTACTCCAAAACTGCTTTTGACATCCTAGAAATGTTAAAACCGTAAATATTATTTGTACTAACCGTAATAAAATATTATTTGTACCTATTACTATTATTTGTACCTATACCTTTATTAGTATTTGAACCGTAAATATTATTTGTACCTATTATTTATCACCTTTTAAGTTTCAATCACTAAGCTTAAAAGGTGTTTTTGAACCATCAATGGGTGAAAAAGCTTGCCCCATCGTGTAAAATTCCAGTAGCAGTAAGGCTTAACCCTTTAACGCGCAGCGTTCACGCTCTGGAAACACCAAACTCTGACGTTTTGACTGTTGCCAGTCACGAAGAATAGATTTGACTTCTATAAAAATAGTTGCGGGTGACATAGCTCCACGAGAATCCTTCACTTTTTACTATGAAAGGTTAACACGTCAGTTTTTTAGCACGTCATTTCCCGTAAAAAATTTTCACGATTATTTTTAAGAGCACTGACATCTGCTGAAAAATGGCAGAATGCGGTACAGCCAGCTGCGTCAAAAAAAGGGTCTCTAGATCTGTGGCACGCGATGAAAGTTTCTATCTCCGACATCTTGCTGGTAGTTAAGTCGAGCGATGGCAACGACTGCCTTTTTTAGCATTGGGAAAAGTGTGCTCCTTGAAGTGTTAATTAAGACACAACGTAAGCCACGTGTGATTAAAAAGGAATGTGCTGTTAAGTTTCAATAAAGAGCCTTTTTGTGAATTCACCTCTGCAAATATATCATGCAGCTCTTGTTCTGTAAATAACTGTTACGCATGACATAACTCATCAATTAGTGAATGCTACGGATACGATAATAAATTAAGATTTCATCTTCTTGAGTCTTATTAAACATGTTGAATTTTTCATGTGATTGCAGGAATATCTTCGAAATTCGCGGTTGAACACGTAAGAAAAAAGAAGTACTACAGATATGAAAGGTTCTTAGATGTAGTTCGCCGAAAGATACGTTTCATCCAAACTACTTTGAAGCAAAATATTCAATTGTTTTCAACTAAAAATGTATATACATAAAGTGTGATATGTGCGGTATAATAACTTACAAAACTGTTTTCTGTTTCATCATGTTTTTAAACATTAATCTACAATTCTTATTGCACATTACAATGTTTTCCTAGACGAATGAACTTTTATAAAATTTGGAATGTAGGTACTAATTTTAAAAGGTATTTCTGTACTATGCATTAGATGTATACATTTATCTACCTGTATGAACACTTTCTTGTCTGTTTTTTGTGTCTTCGATATAGGCACCATAACGTAAGAGCCATAAGTAACGTAAGCTAGAGGTAACGTAAGTTCTCAGTAATATTTAGCACACTGACTTAATAGGACAGGAGACTGTTTTTTTACTAGGTTAAAAAAATTAGTTAATTTAAGTTTTTTTCATTTTTCTAGTATAGGCTATACTGCCTCAATCTCAATACGCATTAACAAAAACTTTTTGTTAACGTAATGTTCGTAGAATTTTCTTTTAAGGAGCTTTATTATAACATCGTACCCAAATTTCCTTTTTTAAACGTTCTCAGAAAGTTGAATCCAGAGGTTCTTTTGAAATAGTATCTGAGAATTTAAATTATTTCTCAACAGACTATTTGAAAATATTGATAATCATACGCATTTATTATTTCAACTACTATTGAAAAAAAGTAAGAAAAAATATTCAGATTTTTCTATTTTCTTTTTCACTTTTAAAACAAATACATTTTAAATGTCCTCCCTCCAGTTCTCTGAAAACCAGTTTTGGCAATTTTTTCTTCTAGTCGAGTGGTGCACTGAACAAAAGCATAGATAAGAAAAGAATTGGCGGTTTTTTTTAATTGAAATCAGACTATTATTTACATGGACAGAATAATGTTTCGAATGTTGAGTTCTATACCATGTTTAAAAAACTGTAAATGTATGTAGATGGATTATTTTTTTAATTATCCATAACTGCATGTTTAAGCGCAAAGAAGTTTCATTTCCTTGAGAAGAACGGGTTCAGAAGATAGACTAAGGATGTTTCACCAGCGAACATCCGCTAATATCATTTTCATCAACTTTTGCCTTCAACTTCTAAAACAAACCGTTGTCAATGCCTGGTTATACAGCTAATTATTTATAAGAGTGCATAGGAAATACTTTTGATTAACACTAAGAAAATTGAACAAAATTGATTGATTTTATTGTGTTTATGAATTACGGTGTATTTTTATTTTCAAAGTGTATGTTAATTTAATTTTTCTGATCATCACTGGGTATGTCGTTTTCAGACACTTAACATTCAGAATAATTTACGCATAGACGAAATAATCCCATTCGCCAAGTGTTTCTCTTAGTGCAACAAACATGAAAGCTAAAAGCTTTGTTTTCTGTGCTACAAATGCATATTTATCCCCGTACGTTGAGTTGAAGCAATGAAAATTCCATTAAAATCGTATTGTTACTGGAATATATCCCTCAGAAACATTCAAACCATAAGAGTCAACTATGAAAGATCTTAATCTATAATTTAAGCAGCTTTATAAATTAAACTCTGTCTTTGATGTTCCGATTCCCGCATACTGTTTATAAATAGATGAGAGTGTTTGAAAGACGATAATGAGTTTTCGATATCATTTAGGACATTATCTAAATTGCGATAAATCATAAATGTTTATTGAAGCTGTTTCCGAATTAATTAATTAGTTGATGAGATTTCCGTTATAAAAGCCATAATGCTCGTTCCACGTTTCCAACATAAATCAATACTGATTACACCAGCGGTCTGTGCATGTGGAAATTAAAAAAAATTATTTCTGATAATGCGATGCTATTTTCTGTTTTGGAATGTAATAAGTATACATTTTCCTATGCATTTTTCCTGCTTTAAAAGAAATGAGTTAGGAATGGTTTGTTTTAAGAATAGGCTTAGCCTAATAATTTCATAATGCTTGTGTTGCTGAAATGTTTTTATTCTAAAAAAGTATTTATTGCATGTGTTACCTCATAAAATATTTTGAGATACGAAAATAGTTCGCGTAAATTTTAGATCTTGCAGTAATGGATCCATTACTTCCACTAAAATGCATTTGATTATGCAACTAGTATTTATTTCTTAAAATAACCAAATCTAAGAATTTTGTAAAATGATGCAATGTTTACAACTTCTAAATCCTCATGCTTTTATTCAGTATACAACGACACCTCGGATTTTATCGATAATGAGGTTCAAATGCAATTTACTAATTTTGAAACAGAAAAAAATGCAGTTTATGTCGATTAATGTAAATTCAATTAACTCAATCTAGACACTCCAAAGTAGATATCAGAAATGCATTTTATAGAATAATACTTTAGTGTTTAATGGTTAAGGCAGGAAGAAAAATATAGAGCGAATATAACACCTTACTATCAAGCATGAGTCAAGGCACTGTGCAGTCACTTCCCTTCTTGACGTTTCGGTACTAGATACACGTTTGGAGCCATCGTGAATCTTTTACCCGGCCCGCTTGTTGACTTCGGTGAGTCATCCAAAGAGGCCTACGGACATTCCTCATTGATTAGATTCGACCGTTAGACGACGTATCTAAGGGCTGGAACCAATAAGTGAGCATCAGTAGCCTCTTTTGGATGACTCATCAGATTGCACAAGCAGGACCGATAGAAGAGTCAAGATGGCCCCGGACATCTCAAGAATCAATGGACACAACTCTAACAAGAAAGCTGCCTAAAGTTTCCATCTATTATTTCTTAGTTTCTACAGACTGTTTAAGATTTGCCTATTACGGTAAAGTACTCGCACCGGTGATGCTTAATGGAGAATCCAAGAAAACATCCTGTGGGCACAAAGATTTTGTCTTCTTTTTTTTTCGTATGGTTTAAAAAATTCCTGAATATTTTATAATGTAATCCTAGTTGTCTGGAAGAGGTCACATGTTCCTGTGCTCCTCCCCTTTATCCACCAATGGTGATACTTTCACGGTGAGAAACCAAGCTTAATAAACAGGAGATCAAGGGCAAGTGCTAGATAAATCCAGCCGCAACTACAAATATACCCATAAATAACCCAAAAAGACAAAAAATAAAATCAGCGAAAACCGAGGTATTACTGCATTTGTTTTTCTGCACAGAGAAACTTCCTTGGCGAACGAGATACAAAATGTTTCACTATATATCTCAAATTTCAGCACAAGTTCCACTTATATTTTAGTTATGCCAGACACACTTATGTGCATGCAGCATGATTCGTAACTCTTCTTTAAAACATGCAAGGAGTGTTAGAGGGAACCAAGAGAGTTCACAAAATCATATAGCAATGTGCTGTCGAAATTGCCATTTTCTGTTACCTATTAATAATCACTATATTAATAAATTTAATAATATGTACTGTAATTAATATGCAGTCTATAATTTAATAACCAATCTTGATAATATTCAGCTTTAGCCCAAGTTCTTCCTGTGAAAGATACATTAGTTTTTCAGTAACCAAGGTTAGGAAAATTCATTATGTTACCGAAATGATAATTAAAAAAATACATGAAGATGTCGTTTCCGACCCCCAAACTGCCATGGGATTCTGGAACATCTTGGTTTCTCCTATTTTACAAGAGTTACAAATTTCGCTGTATAACTTTTAAATTTAAGGCTTACAATTCTTAGATCCTATTTTCTTCTAAATGCAGAGTGTCCCGTAACTATTGATTCAAATTTTCAGGGGATGCAGGTCACATAATAAGGAATAAAAATCACATAGAAATGTGGTGTCGGAAACATTGCCTTCATGTAGCTGTTAATAATCACTTTCGAAAAAGTTTTGAAATAATAGAGAACTTTCCTACCCTTTTACATCAAAAACCAATATATCTTTCACAGAAAACACGTGACTAAAATTGATAGTTTAAAAATTCTACTTCATTCCATGAATGACATTTTTGGAGAAAAGATGATTGTTTCTGAAACTTGGTTAAGAAATCAGACAAACACTTCAATACTTTTCCCAGAATGATTATTAATAGGTAAGTAAAATAGGCGTTTTTGACCCCAGATTGCTATGTGACACTGTTTCCTTATGTTGTGCCCTATCTCCCCTATACATTTTGAATTCTTAGTTTAGGTAAGCCCTGTGTAAAATTTTTACCATATATCTCAATTTTCAGTACAACGTCCACATACATTTATGTTAGACGCACTTATTTACATACAGAATGAGTCATAACTCTTGCAAAAAACATGTAAGGAGTAGTAGAGGGAACCAAAACAGTTCACAGAATCGCATAGAAATTCAAAGAGGGGCCAAAAACGTCATTTTTTGTACCTGTTAATAACCATTGCAACAATCAATCTTGTAACTAATGTATAATCCATAATTTAATAATCAGTCTTGATAATATTCAGCTTTAAGCGCTTCCATAAGTTTTTGACGAACCACTTTCGGAAACTTCACTATGATTTCAAATTAATTATTAAAAAATACATGAAGACGTCGTTTTCAACCCCGAGTTGCTATGTGATTCTGAAACGTCTTGGTTTCTTCTATCGCACCTTTCATGCTGTTTACAATAGTTAAGAATAACGATGTGTAATTTTTAACTTAAATGCTTAAAAGCAATTCTTAGATCTTGTTTTTTTTTTTAAAAATATGATTGCATATTGTTTATATTTTCATATTTTATTCAACTGCTTATGCGCAAAACTTTTTTCACCAACAAGGGGTCATAATATATAGTTTTCTCTTTTTTTTTCTTTGCATCTTCAATTTTAATACCGTGTCTAGTCTTCAATTGCTCTGTTGTAAGGTGCAGTATTGAACATTCCCCTTTTGCTCCCAGCTTTGTTCTTCTGTACTGGTGTTAAAAAATTACCTACAAAACACTGATTATCCTTTCAGATCCAGGCATGCCAATAATTAAAATGCTACATTTTTAATGAACTGATGAACTTAGATGTTTATTTTCTCTTTTTAAATAACATTATGCGTGAAAAAATGAATCTGAAAATTAATAAATTTTTAAAAAGAGAAAATGCGATGCATTTCCATGAATAAAACAAGCTTGAAAGTGAAAGTCTCAAAGCTAATACGTAGCGAGTAGAAGTAAATTATATATAATATTACGCTTTTATCAAAACAAAAAATAAATATTTAATGTATTTTCTTTTTAGCTGATATAAACTTACATTATGAATCGAAATAAATTCTCTAATTACGGAAATACACTGCAAGTCTAAAAATTCAGTTCAAATTTTCAATTATCACTTAACATTTTCTTTTATCAATGCTTTCATCTTTAAAATAGTTATTTTATAAATAATTAGAGTCGAAATTGAATTGGGAATACTCTGTATATTAATTAAGTCGATGACTGTAATCCTAGAAATGTTGCATGTGGAATGCATGAATATTTTTCGGTCTTTCACTTGCAATGTTAAAATAATAATGTTCTTCTTTATCACACAAAAATATTTTTTAAAAATAAATTAATTTTCATGATGCACTGATTAGTTTGTAAAGAAAATAGTAAACGCTGGTGATCCCAGATGGAATGTGAACTTCGTGGATAAAGGTGACGCGAGGTGATTGAGATTTTCAATTTACATAAAAATACTAATCTTTGCAAATATTTCAGTTATCAAAAGGTAAGACGAGATATTTTCGAAAACAAGTCTCGCTTTTATTCGTGGAAATATTTTAGAAAATTTTTAATGATGTAACAGTAAGATTAGTAAGAGTAAATGTTGAAAATAAAAGCACTCAAAAAGAAAAAAACATGCAGTGAGTGGCAACTACCATGTTAATAAATAGTTTAACTTTAATGAAGTCGTCATTTTTCAAAAATAATGTATTCTGTAAAGGTTTTAACGTGAAAAGAAATAAAATGTTCGAAGTAAAGTATCAAAATAGTTATTAGTAGAAGATTGTGAAATAATGGAATTTTGCAAAATGTTATAAGTTTTTATAAACAACGCGTATTTAGTTACAAATGCAATTTTGCTGCTTGTCTGAAGGCATTAGCAAAATAAAGCAATTAATATTTTCTGACCTTACCTGATTATTATGCAAAGCAAACAATGTTTTTTCATAATTCTTAATTGATTACGATGCAATTTATGGTTGATTTAAGACGTTGTTTATATTTTGTTTAAAAAAACTAATCATTATATTCATTTTAGGAAATTGAAAATTTAAATTTAAGGAAGATTGATTTAAAATGCTGTACATGAAAAAATAATAAAAATGCATTTACAAATGTGTCGTGCAGCATGCGACATATAATTATCTTTAATCCTAGATCCTATCTTTATCCCGAGATATAATTAATCTTAATACATTAATCCTAGACAACTTCATTAAAAGAAAATACACAAAATAAAATGCTGTAACAAATTAATACGTTATAATTGGATTCTTCCCATATTGTAAATCTAAATATGGATAATCCTTTAAAAAAATATATGTATTAATAAAAGCACATACTTATCACATTTCGATAAAATTGTCGAATTAGTTTTCCAATTTTTACCATAATTCAGCGTTAGTAATGTTTGAAAATTAGCAGCCGCCCGACACAAAAAGGGTCAGAGCAATTGAATGAGAGGCTTCCCGGCGCCTATGCGCTCCAGTTAGAAAACCGGACGCCGCCATGTCCGTTGTCTAGGCGACGAGACCTCATAATTATGGTCAAAGGGGATGTCGTAAATGGTGTTGAAAAAGGCTCCTTTAAAAAAAAAAAAAAAGAGTTAAATCAGATAATGTGACGATTTTATTGGACCTTTTAGCTTCATATCGAGATACAGTCTAACCCGCTTAATGGAATATCGGTTAAAGGACTATCCCGTTTATTGTAATAAATATTCCGTGTATCAAACCGTATTATTATTATCAGGCAATGGGATCCAGGATAGGAGAAGAACCCGCTTATTAGAATGACTTTTCGGGGAAAATTAACTAATTCGACTGCATTATAATATGTAACTTTTCTTAACCCTTTAATGCTCAGTGTTCCCGCTCTGAGAACATCAAACTCTGACGTTTTGACTGTTGCCAGTCACGAAGAATAGATCTGATTTCTATAAAAATAGTTGCGGCAGGCATAGCTCCACGAGAATCCTTTACTTTTTAGCACGTCATTTCCCGTAAAAATATTGTCACGATTACTTTTAACAGCACTGACATCTGCTGAAAAATGGACGAATGCGAGAACAGCTGGATAGATTGCCCAATGCTGAAAAAAAGGGCAGCCGTTGCCATCGCTCGACTTAACTACCAGCAAGATGGCGGACGATCAAAACGTTCATCGCGTGCCACAGATCTAGAGAGCATTTTTTAACGCAGCTGGCTGTGCGGCGCAGCCAGCTGCTTCAAAAAATGCTCTCTAGGTCTGTGCACGTGATGAACGCTTCGATCGTCCGCCGTCTTGCTGGTAGTTACGTCGAGCGATGGCAACGGCTGCCCTTTTTTCAGCATTGAGAAAGGGTTGCACCTCAAAGGGTTAATGTCCTCTTTCGGCAGATTATGGAAGTTCTCTGAATTGCAGTTCATTATATAGAAATAACGATTTTAAAATATTATAATTACCCCTCTTTTTTATGTGACTAGAAGAACCAAGTTTTTAAAACTGCTATGTTACGGGGCATTTGGGATTTTCATTTCTTTTGAAATATTAGGAGGACAAGTACTGACGTCTTTTCGAATGTCAGTATTTCGCCTAGTCAAAACCACTAAAGCTAACACAGAATTTGGCATGCATGTGAGTTTTATCTTTTAATGTAGGTGGTAGATTGGACTGCATTTCCCAAAATTATAGACTGATGGGGGTAGGGATTCAAAACGTTCTTTTCACATATCCCGTGTGATCTCAAAGCAAAATAGACATATCCATAAAAGTTTTGTTGTAAAACAAAACATCGCGTGTATAATTTTTTAATCATCATTTTTTCCCCGTTTTGATCTTTTTTTCACCCTGTGAACGAAAATCTAAATTTTACGACTTATTACTGCGAGAACGCATTGCTTCTTTGCTTTGCCGGTTGAATACTAGGTTTCCGTTTACTTGGTCTCGCTATGGTAATGCAACATACAGTTGTGTATCTCCTTCTTTTGATTGCAATCGACTGGGTAATGTATTTACAGTGTCACCCAAAAGCCTTTAAATGCATTTAGGTGTATGGATACCTTCAGCTCTTTAAAAGTCTGCGACCAATCACTATTTTGGCGATGCCTAATATCTGGCAAACTATTTTGGTCAAATATCGCCACAATTAGCGAGAGAAAAAAAATCTTCAAAACTGAAGCCAATTTGGCGATATCGCAGACATTTGGCTTGAAATGACTAAACCTTAGTATTGCAGAAGTATTGAATCTTAGTTCGAAAAGAAGTAAATTTAAATGGATTGCATCAAAAATATTTATAATTTAATGGGCGGAAGTCACGTAGTGTCTACATCAGATTTTTATTAGTTAAAAAAAAGTATTTAGAGCCATTTTTTATTTCATTTTTTTGAATGAAATTGTGTAATTTTTTAAAGATTATTCACCTGTAATTTCATTAGCGAGAACATAATTTTTCCAATACAATGCAGTCATCATTTTTTCCCTTTTACATATTTTTTATCCCCTTCATCGAATGTTTAACACTCAGGTATATTTTTGCAACAACCCAAATTGGAACACGTTGCTTCATTGCTTAAGCATTTGAAAACTTTTATTTTGTCCTCCTGGTGACTTTCGTAATAGCATCTAGGGCCTACATTGAAAAAAAAAATGTTTTGTTGAATCAACAAAAATTTTGCTAATTCAAAAAATTATCTGATTGAAATAGCGCCAAAGAAATTTTTGTAAAATTAACAAAGTTTTTTTGTTAAAATTATTTGGCTAGTTCAACAAAACATTTTGTCAGTTTAAACAACGAATGTTGTTAAAATGAACAAACGTTTTGTTAATTTAACCAAAATATTTGTTTAAATGATTTATTAGGTTTAAATCAACCAGATTACTTCTTTGAATTAACAAAATTTCTTTTATTTGCATGTTCATATCCCATTTAACAGAACTATTAAGTTGATTTTACTATGTTATCTTTTTAATCCATAAACAGTTGGTTGAAAGTTTCAGAGGTAAAACTAATTAATTATCTATTAAATATTTTATTTGAGTGCTTTTACATAGATCTACAAGTTTAATTTTATGAACTTCAACGTCAGGATATTTTTCCCCGCCGTATAAGACAAAGTAAGACAGTCAGATTACACAAAATTCATGATGAGTCTGTTTTTCTATTATGTAGTCACATTCAAAATAATTTAATGTCAAAATTTTTGTGAGCTTTTTTCAATTACACATTAAGATAGTCAATATGTATCGGTAAAAGAAGCATTTCTTGTGAGAAATCAAAATAACCTTTAGCCATAAATTTAGGTAAGTATGCACACAAATAACCGTTGAATGAATTACTATAAATGAGCAAAACATTGTTTATGCATACTAAATACATAGTTAGATAAATTAAGCAAGGTGAAAATATTATGTAATAATAAGAAAAATGTATAGTTGAGAGTAACGTTACTTAAATGCAACTGTTTCCCTAATTCTGTTCTTAATAATAACAATAATGTAAACTGTGTCAAGCACTGTATCAGTATATACTAGTCATTACAACCGTCTGTTAAATAAGCATTTCGTTTTCTGATTTTCAATTTTGAATATATGCATAACATATGTATACATTTATTTGCGAATCTGAAGCTCTCCTTTTGTCTGACAAATCTGACGTTGAGCTGTTTTAAAGTATGTAGATACAGATAAAAGAATTAAAGCGAAAATGCCCATTTTAATGAATAGATAAAATAATTAGACTTACTTCAGAAATTTTCGACTAACTTAGTAAACCCCCGGTCGCTTAGTGTATTTTGTATTTGTTATAGTATTTGGTGTGTGGCCTGGAATTTCTAGCTTCGTTCAGGCGAACGGCTTTGTACTCCTGAATATCCGTGGTATTGTAGAATCAGCCAGCTTGAATTGGAAAAAACAAACAAACATTGCCACGGAGTTAAATCTATACATCAGTAAAAGTAGTGCACAAATCACCAACGGGGGTCGGAACGATCCTAGGGGAAGGACATCAGGGCTTAGAAGCGAACAGTGTCCAGGACGAAGGAGATTTTATGTAACCCATATAGTTCAACGTATTAATAAAATGGACATTACTAACTGCTTTTGAAAATCGGATCTTTCGTCTCCCTCGTATCGCCCATTGACGCATGCGGAAATTTTTTGGACCAATCAGAATCTTTCAACAATTAAAAAAAAAAAAAAAAAAACGTTTTTGTCAATTTAGAAAGCATTTTGTCAAATCGATTTGGCTGAATTTAAAAAACTTTTGTCAAATCAATAAAACAAACCTACTATTTAACAACACAAATTTTGTTAAATTCAACAAAACACTTTTTAGCGAGTAGTTAAACCATCAAATATATCTAATTATGAAAATTTATGCTTGGATTTCATATATAAATAATGTCACAAACAGGCATAAAGGTATAATTGTACTTGAATCAAAACAATTTAAAGCGACGGCTCAATAGCATTGTATTTGGAAAGTCCTAACCACCTTTTTTTTGTGTGTGAAGTCAATGCTCTCTAACAACCCTTAATCGTGAATTTATCGACGGCATTAAAGTTTGTTTTGTTATACACTTGGATATATCGACTCATTTAAAAAAAACTTTGCATGCATAAAAGTATTGATAAACCACTCAATAGCATCAATGTAATAGGGTATTGATGATGATGAATTCCTATTGTTGAGGGGCACATTTCTACCTTTTTTTCTATTTTTAAAATATTTTTTGAGATAAACATCACATCATTGTATTTCTTGCACCTTTATCTGCAAACCAACTCAATTATGTTTCAAAAAAGAAAATATAATTTTTGCCAGCTAGTAGTTAAATCTGTTCATTTTCATTTGGAAAATGTGCTCAGCATGCACGGTAAGTTTTTTAACCAATCAAAAATGTACAGGGGCAATTTTTCAAAGATCTCTAACAAAGTCTTCGATTCAGTTTTCACGCGTCCACATTTTGGCATTTAGTGCACTTCACCAACTATTATTTTGCCTTGGACAACATACCATGCAACTTTTCATTTTTAGGATTTGGTGGTTTAATGCCTTTAACATGTCAAGACGCAGATATAAACAGCTTACCAGCCTAGATTGTCTTTCTCTTTATCCTTTTATATGATTTGTTTTGCAGTTTCTTTTTTCTTTAGACAAAGTTTCAGCTGATATTTATCGGATTAGTCAGTATATTTGACTTTTCTTTTTCTTATTTTTTTTCTCCAAGTCATATTTGGACAAAAGAAAACACATTTCACGTGTTGGAACACGTACCCTGCATGACGTTGGAAAACCTGCTCCGACATCTGCCATATTGTTAGTTTTTGCTTTCGTGACGATTAGCGGTGTAAGGTTTTTACAAAAGGAACACATAGGCACATGGAAGAAGAAACTCCTTTTTAGTACAATCAATGTCAAAACAGTAGGCTTAATACCATAATACTAGTACATTTACTTTAAATTTGAATAATGATTGAAAGTTTATTCACTAAGGGAAAAATTGCTTTATATAAAAGATTGCTATATATGGTAGAGACATGGCCACATTTTTTAACTCGTTTTAGTTTTGAATTAAGCTTCTGAATGATAACAGAGGGCAAACTGACTAAAGTATTACAATAACACTCACCATTTACGGAAGTTATTCAGTAGCTCTTGTCACATAATCTGAAGATCTTTTTTCTTAATTTTTACTAACTTTTTAAAAGGTAAAGGTCTTTATTGAAACCTAAAATAAACGAACGCGCTCCAGAAATTTCAAGTATACTCTGGAAAGTTGAAGTATTTGAAGATTAAAAAGCATTCATTCGTAAAATATAATTTTAACTAAACTTTTTGTGTGTTTATGTTTTCTTAATATAGTCTTTATACTAATTAAATAAACAATATGTCGATTTTAACAAAAAGGATCTGAGAATTATTTATGAAATGATACATGCATTTTAATAATCACAAACCGATATCTATTTGATTAATTTTAATTTAGTTTGCTTGAAATGCCTGCCATTTCTCCTGTTTTCTATTTGGATGTAGTTCTCATTTAAAAATAAAACGAAAGATAAATGATCGTTAGCTTTACATATGCATATATATGTATATATCTCCAAAATAGTAATCTATTTTACAGATGAATTATGATTAAAAACATAAATGCAAAAAGCTGCGTTAAAAAAAGCAGAATTCCATTAGTAATTTCCGAATAACTTAGAAATTCGTCTTTTATATTCATAAAATTCGCTTTAAAATAATTTACTAAGCGAGCAACTTTCCACTTTTCAACTGACAATGTTTTGTCCCTTCGGAATTCAAAGCGTGTCGCTGCTTTATTTACTGCAGAAACGATTTTTATGATTAACGACGTAGGAAGACATATGTACCCGTACCGGGCGCGAATGCAGATGAAGAATGGGGCGAATTAGTTTTGTTTTCTGTGCAAAATGCCTTGCTTGAATGTGACATTTTATGATAGTTATTTGGAATAAAATTATCCGAAAGACTGTTTGTTTCTGTGATAACTGCAGCGGATATTACATCCGATAAAATATATTAGCCCTGTATGCAAAGCGTGCAGACAAATGTTTGTATTTGCATAGCGTAAATGTGCAGTTCGACTGAACTGTTTGGCGTCTAATAAAAGTAGCCGAATTTTATTGTTATGTCTAGGTATTAATAGGTATATCGGAATGTTTTTTGTATTGAAAACTAGATTATTTTGCTGCGAAAAAATGTTTCTTTCTTTGTATACAATGCTGCTGTTCATAAATTGCTTGCTCAGACGATTGAGAGATATGAACAGTTTCTAATTTCTTTGAAATCCTGATGTTCTTGATAAGGAAATTGGCAATTAATCGATATTAGAGGTATCTGATGGATCCAAGTCTAGTGAATACGGCAGATGAAAAAACAATACTCATTAAAATACCTCCAGTATAACTTTACATAGCTCTATGGAAACGTTGCAGCTAATTTACCACAATTTTTATGACGAAAAGCTAAATCCATTCTATCGAAAACAGAGATTCGAAAAACACAATCGAAAAACCTAATAATGCCTAAATATGCCTAGTGTTCAATTCTTTATAACATTAATATTTATTTCAAAAGAATGCATAAATTAAACACATTTCAGAGTTTTAAAACTTTAGAGAAATACTAAATACAGAGAAATTTTTAAATATATTAACTTAAATATATTTTTAAGCATCACAAGATTTTTTTTAAAGTCTGAAATTGATTTTCTCAAAATAATTGCTTACTTAAATATTTAAATTTAAAAAATAGGATGTAGCAGACAGTTTTCCTCAGAGTTTTATATTTTACTTTTATTGTACGGGTAAGCAGGTTCTTTTTCTGACTGGTACAACTTTTAATTATAATAATTTCTAATGTAATTGCTTATAAGTAAGTTTCAATAATCATTTTAACAGGTGCTATAAGGCGGAAGAAAACGAAAAGCTTATTGCTTTGCATTGCTACTGGAATAATCAAACCACCTCGCATGTAGTTCATCAACACTAGCCCTAAAATATTTAATAAATTTTTGACAGCAATATCTTCTCCCCAATCTTCCCTCTTCCTGACTTCTAACAAGTAATAATATTTTAATGCCATTCTGCACCCCGAGTGATACACAAACCCTTCTGTCCCTAACGACCTCACATTTTTCCAAGTTTTGCTTCATTTTCCCGTCAGTATAGTGCCATTATTATGACATCTTTTATCTTTAGTCGACTGCGACTCTTGCCGTGTACGGAAGGCCTCCATACACCAGTGGATATTTCAGTACAGAAACGAGTTAATGATGAGACCGGGAAAATTCTTGATTAAAATTTAATTGGAGCGATGCAATCGATCAAAATATGTTGACGTTCATGAAAATCTGCCGCTGTAAAATGTGCTACTGCCGAAAGAAAGTTTGAGTTGGAAAGAGATATCTTTATTTTTCTACTTGGAAGCTTGTGAGGAAAGCTCTTGTAGCGATAAACGGTTTATTTCAATCTAATAACTGTTAACCTGACAGTAAAATAAATGTGAATAGAAATACTTTTTTTTTGCAAATCATGTGACGACGCTATTTCATAACACAAGACTCTGATTTGTCTATAATTGGAAAACTATGCCATTTTTGAGTATTACTTCCGAGTCAGTTACAGTAGGTAGGTGTTCATTACTTGACATCTTATGTTCCCAAATGCTACTAATAAACTTTCTAATAAGGATAAAATTTGCCAACTATTGCCTGAAAACATAGGCTAAAAATCTTTTTAAACAAAAATTTTGTAATTTTAATTTAAAAAAAAATCTTCTCATTTTACCCCATTTAGCCTGCAACAATTAGATACAAGAATATAATGTTTATTTAAAACTTAAATTTTAACAGCCCTGTACATATTTTTAAAATTTTTTAATAATTTGTAAAACGTGTCAAAATGAAAGTTTCAGAAGTGCATTAATATTTTGGCTTTTTTATATAAATATTACACCTATTTTACCCCCTCATTTATGGGGGAAATATTTTCAAGCAAAGTTCATTTTTTTTATTTAAAACTGATATAGTTAACACAAAATCTTTTCAGGTGTAAAGAAGATGAATGCATAAAGTAACACAAAGAGTTGCATGTTTAACAATATTAATAGTAGAAAGAAGCCAATAAATAAAATTTTGCTTATTTTCAAACCGTTTTAACCCCACCTTACCCTATTATTACAACTTATGGCGTAAATTTGATAAGCGGTTATTTGTTATAATGCAAAGCCGTGTAACGGATTGCAATAGAAATTGCATGCTACAATGTGATTTAACTTGATTTCTAAAACTAATGAAACCGCGTAAAAAATAATCTTTGAAAATAACTAGGATTAAATTTCTAGGACCACACCCAGTATTCACGTTTATTATTTTTTTTTTCATTTGTTATCAGACCACCATTTTTAATGCTATCAATATAATGATCGATGACCAGTAATGCTGTTAAAATATGTGGTTTCAAACTAGGTAAATGTTATTTAAATGAAAGGAATTGTTTATAAATGTATACAGTTAAAATTGTTCAATACGCGATTATTCAAAGGTCTTTCTGATTTAATATTTAACGGAGAAATGTTACATTCCAAATAAAAATGTGTATACTGAACAGGCAGCACACACATATTTTAGGAATGTCTATGAACGTTCAGAGAATCTGTATGTGCTGCCTGGGAAATATATGCATGTAAATGTCTACATAATAGAAGCTTTATTATAAAATATGCAAAACCACAAAATAAAATAAATGTGCTCATGATGCCATAGAAAATAATGTATTTCGTAATAATAAAATAACCTTATTTCTCACTTTCTACCAATAAATGCCTGCATAATTTCACTAATACTAAGACTATAAAATGGTAAAGAAATACTTTTTGAAGATCGGCAACTATAACTAAATCGAAACTGAACCATTTTATTAGTGCAAGTCTTAGGGCGATTTGAATTAAAAGCGACCGTAACAGTCCAACGTGTGAACCAAATTCAGAGTTGCAAATACGACCTAATTTCCTTTCAATCGCGGTATGCTGGTGGAACTCTGGCTTCTACGGACTTAATCAAGAGATAAAAGCCAGTGAAGTAATGTGATCAGACAGATTTTAAATGTTTCTAACAAAAACATATATAGTTTCTAAATATAAGGATTTCATCTCATAGCTCTCGTACCAATGAAAAATTTAATCAAATTCTGAAAAACTGTAAATATAATACTACATATGCTATAGATGAATGCATGACGCAATATTCATCTCTTCACACCACTTTGAACAGACGCGATGGGTATTTTTAGATTTTATCTAAGTCCACTATGTGAACCAAATTCAGAGTTGCAAATGCGACCTAAGTTCCTTTCGATCGTGCTATGCTGGAGGAACTCTGGCTTCTACGAACTTAATCAAGAGATAAATTCTTTTGCAGTAATGTGATCGGACACATTTTAAATGTTTCTAACAAAAACATATACGGTTACTAAATATAAGGATTTCATCCCATAGCTCTCGTACCAAGAAAAAATTTAATCAAATTCTGAAAGCTTGACTGTAAATATAAGACTACATATGTAAGGCAAGTAAAATTCATATAAAAAATTTTAACATTAAAAGTCTAAATGATGTTGCACTTTGTCAAATTAGCATGAGATGCGCAAGCTTAACCAAAAAAAGAAACGTGTGCAATTGCTTTATCGTAGAGACAATACTGTCTGACCGTAGAGACAACTGTGCAAGTCTCTAATAAATTTTAATTAATCACTGAAGGATCCAAAATTGCTTCTCTATAAGGCATTGAGGGAGAAGGAACGAAGATTAATTCTTCTAACAAGAGGGACTTAATTTTATTGGTAGTGGGAAATTACATATAGAAAAAATGAAATTAACACCAATATCAGTTTCTTATATGTATTGCAAATATATCATGTAGTTGCCAGTCTCATCTATATTTTTTAAACAATTTTTTTTTGTTTTTATGTTAGATATACAGTGTTAGGGAACATATTGACAAGTTAATGGATATCCTATCTTCAAAAGCAAACAACAGCAAAGGTGTTAGAATTTCAAGCGACGTTTGTAAGCACCAAAAGTATGTACGAACAATATTGCATAGTAAAAAACGGGAAGAATTGAATGCTATTATACCAAACATCAGCGGTACAAAAAGTGACTATAGGAAAAATAGGCATAGAGCATTTCTTTTTAAAAGAACTATGGATTTCCGATTCATATCTATAGAAGAAAAAGATGCTAAAAAGTTTCTCATTGAGTAATTTTGTGTGCGAAACATGCATCAGTAAAAAATGAAATATCGCAGCAGCATTTCTTAAGAGAAATATTCTTTACTTTTTCGATGTATGACGACGAAAACTAACTGTATTAGAGCCTTGAGCAGTTTTAGAGGGCAACGCACCGTCCAAAATCGATGTTAACAATGTCCCCCTTGTCACACAAATAAGTTTTTGTCACCGAAAAGAATCACCAAGAGTAGGAAGAAGGAAAAAAGAAGGCAGGAAACTTCGATTTGAAGTTGTCGATTTTTGCTGTAGAACATTTTTTTCCTCCGACATAGTTGCTGGACTGTAGTTTCTTTTTTTTTTCATTCAAAAGAGGGTATGTTTAAAACTTTTTCAGATTTTTCTTTTAAAATATATTTAGCAACAAATGTGAACATTTGAATAAATTCTGTGAAACGCTTTTATGAAGATTGATGCATGTGGTTTTATATGCCATCAGTAGCCGTTTTTAAAACACCTGAGTAGTGGACTAAGTGTTTTAATTATATTTTGTTTAATAGTGGTTTTTTAACTATAAAACAATTGTTAAAGTGTTTTTGTGTAATAAAATACCGTCATAAACTATCAAGTTTAAGCCGCATGGTTAAGTGTGCTAAATTGTTTCAAGTGGAAAGGAATAAAATAATATGTAATATGTTAACTCAAGTTATATTTAGTGCAATTATATGTTCTGATTTTTTTGTATAGGAACTAAAAAGTATAGGATAATGGCACCAGGTATCGACACTTTAAACAATTTGCGTTATTTTCTCAATAACATTACTATTTATTAATAAATATAGGCTTTAAAGTGTTACTTTATGGTTTAAGTTTTGCAGTACTAATCCCTCTCATTACTCCTGTCACTTTAATATATTTTGCCGTTTTATGAGCGGAAATTTAACAGCAATTTTAATGACACGAGTGAAGCAGTTATTGACATGGATAATATTCAATTATTGACATGCTTATTCAATTATTGAAACAGAAAGGGACCAAATTATGGACACTGTAATGAAATGTTAAAATGTTTTATTTTGAAATTAATAGGGAACATTAAATTGGAATTTTTGAAGGTAGGAATATTTTAAACAAATTAAAATTTTGAGGTGTCATTATCTGAAGATTTTTTTATTCTAATAGTTGCACCAGTGGCCAGCTGTAGGCTTGAATGCAATCAGAACTGGAGATATTGGCCATTTCATTATGGGTCTCCTATCAGTCTAGACAAACTTTGTCACCTATGAGTGCTTTCCTAATTTCGATCCAATTCCAGAAGAGATACCTAGCACTTGGATTGACACTCCTAGAGGAATTGTTTGAACAAGGGGGAATTGGAGTCATGACATATTTTACTTGTACCATCTCCCTTTAGCGTAAACGGTTCCACCCAGTCCACAACCGAGAGAGGTTTCTACCTTCCTAAGCAGTGCCCAAACCAGTGCTGCTTCATTTTCCGTGTAAATAGGGGAACGGAGCATAAC
Organism: Cheiracanthium punctorium; assembly: GCA_038373885.1. Classification (NCBI taxonomy): domain Eukaryota; kingdom Metazoa; phylum Arthropoda; class Arachnida; order Araneae; family Cheiracanthiidae; genus Cheiracanthium; species Cheiracanthium punctorium. The sequence continues at coordinate 770,448 of JAWZYV010011764.1, forward strand.
AACTGAGCTAAAACGGGACAAAATGGGTAGCATTACAGCTGAATTTTAAGATAGATAGGTATATTTTAAACGACTATTTTGAGGTGCCAGTATCCGAACAATTAAATTGCAAATAATTGGTTTGTTGCATTCCAATTATTAACTTACACGCCAGCCTGTCATTAGCATCCCTTTTTCAAAATTGGATTCCTTAGTTATTTTTTAAAGGGAGAAACACAACTGCGTTAAAAAACAAATAAATGAGCCTAAGTCATGCGTTAGAAACATTTTTATACGATAAGTGTCAATAATTATGTAAATTGATATTTTGTATTTCTAATCGTTGACATCCCTATATGTAAATGTTTAAATAAAAATTTACATTTAGGAAATGCATTCTCATTACCACTTTTGTTTTTACTAAAACTAAATTCAAGCGGGAAGTATGAATTTCTGTGGTCAATATAGGTAAAATTGACACTTAACCACCTAAACGATATTTTTAATTCACGAGCCGCTGCAAGGCATTGATTACAACCTCGTCGTTCTTCGGTTTTTCATCCCCCAAGGCGACTGAATCTAGAAGAAAATCTGTGACTCAGATTGACTTTGGCTCATTTTGATTGGATTGACGATCACATGCCTCTCAATTTGTCCTATTTTTTAAAAATTCCTACCTCTATAAATAATAGAGTAAAATGTACTGCTTCTTCAACAACTGTTAAATGTTCTTAGTTAGATGTTAAGGTTTCGTCTATCAAACCATTAAAATACTAGGCTATATAAATAAAACTTTGATGAAGTAGATTTTTTAAAAAATAGGACCAATTGAGAGGCCTTCGATCAAGTGTGAATGTCTAAGCAGGCCCAAACGCTAATTTCTGAAGGAACTACTGTCAAAAAGTAAGGTAGTCAACAATTGGTGCTTTAACCCTATGGTGACACGAAGTGCGCAGAACTGTAAAAGACCTAAAAAACATTAGGAATTTATAAGGGGCAATCAAATGAAAACGAAACTGATGGGGGGAAAAGTAAATAAATTATTAAATGATGCCTTGAGCCACTGCCCACAAAATTATGTAGTCGATCTACATCCTCTCAAAAAGTACTCGAGTGTAAATTGTATTTCCTAAGTCAATTTCACGTGTAAAATACTATTCTTCATAAGAAATGAATTATGTATAAAATATTAATTTCTTATATTTCTTTTTATTTGTCTGTTATTAAAAAAAGTAATGAGTTATTTACAAAAATATAATAGGAAATTTATCTTACACTTCAATAATTATTTTTGTCTCTGTAGGGAAAAAGGTCTAGGTCTTGAAGGGTTTCTTTCAAAAGTAATCACTATAATTCTAATAATTCATCCCATTGTAAGACAAGATGGTCAATGTCTCCATGAAAAAATGTTTGTGGTTGCCTGAATCATAATTTCACCCAAACGTTCAACTCTTCGTCCGAAACAAACAAATTTCTTTCTTGGGGGCTTTAAAAATGTAAAAAAAATGAGGAGATATTTTGACTGTACAAGAGCTTCCCGGCGAAATTGAGGCAGGGTCTTCAGTCGACAAGTCTTGGAAACAAGTGGGCGAACATTATCGAGAAACAGAATGATCATGGGCGGCCGTCAACATTCATGGTAATTTGGCCATGGTGTCGCCTATTTACTTCAGAGGAAGAAATGCTCGCCTAGGTAAAATTATAGTCTTACAGGCAACCGACAGCATTTTCCCAGGAAGACATTGACCATCTTGTCTCCCAGTGTGATAAAAGTATTGAAAGCAGCAGTAATTAATTCAATCAATATAGTTCATTTCCTTTTTCTTACATCAGTTTCGTCTTCATTTGACTGTCCTTTATATTATATAATACTGTGATAAATTAGGCAAATAAATTATTTATAAATTAAAAATTACCATAAATAATTAAAATTTTACTGTTACTTAAGTTATTTTAAAAATTAATTTTAATTGTATGTTTATTTCTAAAAAATATTAATATTGCAACGGAATCTGATATAAATCAAGAAATGCATTTTAAATTTATATTCATGAGCGGGTACTTAGGTATTTGAATTTGAATGAAGAACGAAATCTAAAAAAAATCTAAATGACCTCTATTGTTATACGAGGAAATAAATTTACCAGTAATTATCTTCAATTATCTGTATTATTTATTTGTTCGTAGAAAATTTCATATAATCCTCTCAAAAAACTTTCGAAATAATTTGTGAAAGAATTATTATCAACTAATTTAGCGAACTTGAGTAAGCTTTAAGCATCATAATTATTGCTCTTTTATTTCCGAGGTCATGTTAAAATTTGTTTTTAAATACATTTAACAGTATTGTTTCTTAAAGAGTGATTAAATCATTTTTTCAATTCTTTAAAAACAGATTTCTTGATAAATATAATGCCTCTATAAAGTGAGGTACACTTTAAAGTCCTAACATTTGTTTGAGGCTCGCAAAAAGCTCGTCTAGATAATAGTATAAGCTGGCATCTACTTTCTAATCGGCTATGGAGAGTTTTAATTAACAATAAAAAAGGAGCTATGAAGGAAGTTTCGGTGCAGTAAGTACTATTTTAAAAACATGAGCCATTAAGTATACGTCAATGGTTAATGTTTTGACAAATAAATAAACGCGTTAAAAATAAAATCCGTTTCTCCCTATCAACACATTGCTGCATACGAATTTTCTACTGCTCAAAGCAGAGCTGCAGGCCATTAGATGTCACTTTCTCCAGTAATTCTGACATTTTTACCTTCATATCTTACACAGACTGAATATGTGTTACCTTCAATGCACTTTTCAGGTGACCAGAACGTTCATCACCTTCAAAAACCTCCCGAACTTCCGAAAATAGTTTCTCCTATTCAAAAATTTGACTACATGACATACAATTCTACCAACACCTCCTTTAACAATTTAAAACTTTCAGTGGGAGATTTTTTTTTAAATTTTCAAGAGGAATTCCAAATTTATGCACTGCTCAATTTTTAAGCTTATGATGATCGTGGCACTTTGACAGAATCTCGTCTTTCTCAAACAAAAACAAAAAAATCCAACTAAACGATCTCTAGGACAGAATTACGTATCACCTGCATAGGAAGTCAACACCATTCCATTTCCACTACTGCACATCAAACCAAATGGCTAGGACAAACGCAATTTATTATATATAACACATTCTACTGATTTATATTACTTAAGGCTTTAAAGACTTTGGGGTCTACTCTGCCAAGTTCGTTTAAGCGAACGTTAGGATTTGTGACGTATTTCGAAACGTATGCTAACGGAAACATTCGGTAGGAAGTATCTGCACCTAAAGCTCTTCCGTATCTTGCAGAATACCAACATACGTTAACAGGATGCGGAAAACGTCATTTTGATGTCACATATCTGAACGTTCGTTATACGAACGCGGCAGAATAGAGCCCTTTATTTGTTGCAGAAAAATAAAGCTTTTAACAATATTAAGTTTTTATTTTATTTATATCTACTTAAATTTAATTTTATTACAATTTTTAGGCTTAATTATCAGTTTTCCGATTTTTTGAAACTTTAAATGTATCTGTGGAATGCTTATACATTTTGCATTGTACCTGATTTTTTTAGCGCAAGCATAAAATATGGTAATTATTACATATTTTACCTAGGAACTGTATATAATAACTAGCATTATATAGAATGACAAATGCTCTTTAGACAAATTATAAAAACACACGTCAGAATTAAAGCCTTTTAGCAAAGAAGGATATTTTTGAAAGGGCTCCTACAGCAATAGATGGGCCCACTAATATTATTTTTTAGTTTTGAATAGAATCAGCAAAAGCATATTTTCGAGGGGACACCCCCCCCCACACACAGACACACTCACAACTGTGCTTGTCATATGATTTTCGAAACAAAATGAGATGCATTTCATATTTTACCATCCAGAATCTCCAGGCAATGTGAGAAATAATCAAGAATGTGATAAATTCAATGTAAAATAAGGAACGATGTAAGTATAATCGTTTCATACTTTGCCGGACAGTATTCGACAATGTATAAGATGCTTAGGCATTCTGGAGAATGTCGGGTTTCATACATTACCGATAACATCCCATGAGAGAAAAAAAATGGTATTTAGAAGATGTAGTTGCATTTATCAGAGTGAGAGACGGGTTGCTATTGAATAACACTTAAGCTGTTATTGATTTGGATAGTAATATGTTCACGAGACACATAAAATCCCAATCAAATTTATTGAACGACGCAGAATGCAATAAAAAATATAATAATACTAATTCTTAGGAAAGAATATGCAGGTGAAATATTGTGATTGATTCAACATTCACCAGATCGTATAATGATATTCACAAGAAAAATCAGATTTTTGATATTGATATTTTAAATACTTTTACATAACTGTACTTCTTATTACATATTTATTTGCTGACGGAATCCACTTAAAACATAATTTATGAAACTGGAAATTCCAGCATAATTTTAACTTTTATCGTTGCTCTCATGAATTAATATAAATAACTTAAAAATTACAAGAGAAAAATGCTTGGAGATGTATTAACTTATTCCATCTTTACTGCTTTCTACCTATTGAGTAAAAATAATTGTGATAAAAAAAATTCGATTACTTTTTTTGTTCGTTCACTTTTCATTAACAAGCAAGCATTAATTATATAATCTGCAGCGTGACACCACAGTTCTGATGCTTTGTACACCGTAAGGTCAGGAGTTATAAATACAACGATTACGACTTCATTAATGATTCAAGGAAAAATGCAATGATAAAGTTCAGATGAGCACTTTATGAAGAGTAAAGATCATTTCTAAGAAACCCCACCCAAAAATGTCAAACGCAAAAGTGCCATCTCTGAATAATTAACTCTATCCCCAAATCCCGGCTTTCCTTCGTTTAATATATTCCGCAATCCCTGTTCTTTCTTTTTTATTTATATTTTGCAGCAGGAGTGTTCCTTTTTATGTGCTTAAGTGTTTTCGGAATCTTTTCGCATTCGTTTTAAAAAGAATAAAAAAATTATGGTCGTTATTTTTAAACCGTGACATTTTTTTTTGTTAATGGATTTTAAATTTTTATTGAAAATTAAAAAATTCTTATTTTTTTATAGTTTATATTCTAATAGGGTTCCAAAGGATGTCAACTTTCCATGCCTATAATTGAATTAATGAATCTTTTATTGTGTTTAACACAAAGCTATTTTGACCAAATGTTTAATTTAGTTTTTTATCACACACTTTTCGGTGAATGACTCACATGAGGGATGTGTTTCAAGAACCCTCGCGTATGTGAAATTCGCATAGGTCATTTCGCGATGCAACGAGAGTCCATTCAATAAAAATATATTATTAGAAGATTAGAAGGGAAATCGTAATACGGCAATAATTGATGTTTAATTTTCCAAAAACACAGTATCTTAATGAGTAATCAGTGAGTAATAGAAAAATACTTAAAAAATGACCCTTTTTTTTGTATCTCATCATTAACTAGTAGTTGAAACCGGCTGCTTAATCGTGAGATATGACAGCCCTGATTGAATTAATACCAATACTAAATCAGTCCGTTGCGGGTATAAATGTAACAAGTGGAGGTAGCAATAACAAAACCATATTCACCATACTTAATAAATATCATTATTGTTGATTTTTTTTTCTTACTATAGAAATTCGAGCTTGTAGCCTATCTTCCTCTATCTTAAGAGATTTCAAAGACTGTTACTGCCGAAACGAGACGAAAATGATAAATTGTTGGTATCAATTGCTCTTCCATTAGTCTGGAAGTAACGTTTTGAGCTTTGAATAATTAAAAATTTCATTTTATTGCATATATACATGTTAATTAGAACTCGCATTATAAATCTTGAAATGTATTATTGGTTGCATCAGGGTTTGGAGAAGCCGGATTAAAATTTGAAGAATATTTTGGGCATCAAATTTGGCAATTTTCTCCCAAAATACTCCAAAATACAAGGCGACATTTAGTGCGATTGGGAGGGAGAGGGGAGGGTTACGTACAATAGTCGTAAGACAATTGGCTAACTTTTAATTAATAAGGAGTACATTAAAGCATATTTCAGAGTATTGCTCAAATACTTTGAACAAAAGAACAACAACAAAAAATTAAATTTGAAATATTTTACCATTTGAAAATTAGATTCCGGATTTTGCGTGATTGTTTTTGGTACAATACTTGAGATCATTCTTTAATGGAACTCCACAGAGCTGTTTAAGATAAAATTAAACCTTTATCGCCTATCACTAACCGCTATAATAAGCAATGACAACGTAAATTTCAAGACGACTGGCTTTATTATTTTCTTTTAGAAAAAATCTTTTTTGTTTTATTATTATTACTTCCTTTTTTGGTTCTATTCCAGTGTGCTTGTTGATAGATTAAGTACTACTTCAGTATAAATAACGAATTACACTTTGGTATTTGTTTTCAATTACACTTCATAAACTACAGAGCTATATTCTTATTAAAGCATTTCTTATACGTAAATATTTACCTTTACCTCATTGGTGAACATAAATTTATTCGAAAAGAAAAAGAAAAAAACCGAAAGACAGATAGAAAAAAAAATTGTATTTCCCGTGAAATATTCATACATTTGCATTTTTAAGTCATGAATAAAATTTTCCAGAACAACGAAGCTAAAGTAGTTTCTGTGCAAGTGAATTATTTTTTAGAAGATGCTAAAGCCAAGCAATTGGAATTGCGAAATATTTTACGAAGAAATCAATATCGAAACTCCTCATGTTACAAGAAAGACTTAGCAAACGAAGAATTGAAATCCATTCAACTGGAGTAGTAAATAAAAACAAACAAATTTTATTTCCGAATTTCGATTTCAATGGCATTTTTTCCCCAATTCAAAATTTCTTTTTCCAGAGACGAAACAGTAGAAAGCATTGTAGAGAATATATCTGTTGTTAACTGACACGCAAGTTGCAACTTCTTCTATCACATGAATAATAGGTATACATCTGTTCGTTTTCTATTCGAAATGATGTATTTACATGTAAATGCGAATAAACTTTCTGTTAATAGGTTTTACATTTTACTGTTCAAGTATCCTGGACACTTTATGTACGTGAAGAGCTGATGGAATTAGCAATTTCAGCCCACACCCAAACAGATAAGGACATTCCACAAATGAATTCTCAACCTAGAGAACCAGAATATGGGGTGCTGCGAAAATTTTATTTCAATTTTATTTTGATAGAACTGATTATCTGTGAACTTCAGCTAATAAAGTGTTCCTAGCTACGTACCCGTTCTTCGCGTGGAAAGAATATTTTTCTTAGTCATATGATTGCAATTAATTCATCGGTATGTAATCTTATAATCCACTAAATTTTTTTTACTTTCGACATTGCCTTAAAGATGCTGATTTCAGATTGCATACAGCGCAACTACAAAATAATTACAGAAAAACTTACGCCAGCGTTACTTCTGAACTAAAAGGAATAATGTGAAATTTTTTTTGCAAACAAATCTGCCCACTTTAAAAATACCTCATTTCTATCGTACAAAATTTTGAATTTAGTTTATACTTCTCTTATGAAGTTTATTGGCACCATATATTTTGATCAATATATCTCGAAACCCAATCCCTACGAATCCCTACGATAAAGTATAGCTATATTACTCAACCATAAATATTACTTTTATTGTTTTCTTTAGGATAGCGCCTGTAGACCTTGAAAGATAGGAAATATTCTGTGTGCCCCTCTATATTAATGCTACTTTTACCATTTTCACTGAGGAGCGTGTAGTTGTACAATTCAATAATAAATATTAAAATTGCTTTGTACTACTAATGCCGCCAATAGTATTGAAAAGATCGGAAACATATTGTGTGCCCCAGTGTACTAATTATTGTTTTACCATTTTGAATAGAGAGTTTGTAGTTAAACTCTTTAATATATATTAATTTTGCTTTGCCCTACTACTATCGTCAGCAGTCCGTAAAAGATCGAAAATTTTTTGTGTGTCCCTGTATGTTCAAGGCACGTTTACCAAGGTAAATACTAAAAACTTTTACTCTTAATAATATTTTATTACTAATACTATAATTATTAATATAAACTTCATAATATTTTATCTTAATTAACATAATACATATATAATACTTTATTTTAATACATTATAATATTAATAATATTTTATTACTATTACTATAATTATTAATATAACCTTATATTGATAACTGTTGTTAATATAAGGTTTTCATATCTGTGTGTTTTGTAGGTACAAAGATAACACTTTCCAAACAAAAAAGGCAATTTATCGTGTTCATTTTAAATTTTTGAACAATCGCAATTATATTTTCAAAGAAAAGGCATTTTTAATAGTCTTTGCATAAAAATCATGATCCCTTTTAAAGAAAAAGTTTGAAAGTACGTAAAATGTATTTTACTTCATTAATTACATTTAATTGGGGTGTTCCTTTAAAATATCCTTGCACTAATTTTATAATTAATATGCTTTGTTTATCATGATTTTCAAAATGGAATTTTCGTATGACAATTTAAATTGAGAATGAATAAATAGATGAATATACCTTTTATGATATTTTGATGTCCACAAACTAGTTTCGAGCAGTGATTTACTAGTACTCATTAACATAGATCATATTACAAATTTTATATAACTGAATTATTGTCTAGACACTCACAATTGGAAAATAAAAGTATATAAGTATCGTATTAATTTAAATAGCGATGTCTGGAACACAAAACAATAATAACACTGGGGAACAGCAATTTTGTTGTCTTAGAACTGTGACTTGTTTTTGAATCACTTTTGGCCCCTGAATCCAAAATTAACTGTAGTTTTTGTCTGTCACGTCAACATTTTAAGATACAGGGTACCCCCAAAATGTGCATAAAGAGAAAAATAAAAGGAAAAGTTGCCAAATATATAGTTACTGCAAGTTAAATTGTATTAATACACATAGAAAAACATATTTACCAAGTGGTAAGCATACATATTAAATCAAAAATTTTCGTTTGTAGCTTTTTCTAGAATGTTTAATCTGTGGACATTCTTGCTTTATGCTCCAACAATAGTCAGCCATCATATGTACAGCTGCGGAAAAAAAAGGCCCACTTGTACATTTTTCGGCCGTCGTTCGTCGCACAGCAAAGTTACAGATACCAATCGTTTACGATTGACGCACACTTTAATTTTTTGTGCATAAAAATTGCATAAGGGGACATCTACATATTAAAATTCGCACCAACTTTTTTTTTCTCAATAGCAACCCCTAGATTTCACTTCATATTATAAAAATTTTGCTCATTTTAACCCCGGACACCAATTTTCAATAAATTTGGACAGAAAATGAGTGAGTTATGAGCACCCAAAATCCCCCTCCCCCTATGTTAAAATATTTTTTCATACTTCAATTCATATCTCATATAATATTGGTAGTAAGAAGCTGATTTTTATTCGTACTATTAGAACTAAACGACCCAAACATAATTTAATGTTATTAAGATTTTTAATAAATCATTAATATGAATTATGAATTATTAAATTAGTATTCAAAAATATGAATAGAGACCTAGCCAAATTTCGATGGAAATAGATGCAGAAATTAATATTACATGGCTGTGCAAAATTTCAAATTTTTACGTTTAGTAGTTTAATTTATATTAAATAAAATGTGTTATTTTCATGAGTTAGGGGACCATTTATAAATTTATTAAGTGAAAATTTTTTGAAAATTGCATAAAATAAATGTAAATTAGATTTATTTTGTGCAAAAACACAGTAAAAGATACCAGTATTAAAAATATCAAATTTTGAAGCAAATAAATTAGAGGTATTTACAGTTTGTTGGGGATTCTATAAAGCGTGCATTGTTGCGTCCGCTGCCATATTCCCCCAAATAAAATATTTTCCAGCGATAGAATTAGATGCAGTAGATATATGTCTTCTAATACAACGTCCTATTTCTGAAAAACTAACATCCTCAACTTTCCAGACATGAATGTGACCTTTTTTAATATCGGAAACATTAGGTCTTTGGAATTCCCCATACTTTATCAAACATTCAAAATCACGTTTTTCTGTAAAAAAAATTTCATCTAACTATAAATTAAAATACCGCCAAAAGTCTTAAGAATATTGCACATTGCAGGCGATAGTATTAAATGAAGAAAGTGAAATAACAAACACAGTGATAATATTGGGTCGGCAAAAAAGTAATTGCGTTTTTTACATGAAATTCAAACAAATAAATTTTCAATCATGAAACCATTCTTTAAGTTCGACCATAGCTGAGTCGAGCAATATTCATGCTTGTAGTCAGAAGAGCAGGGAGCAGCCTCTAACTCCTGCCAACATTTCAGCTGTCTAAGAGAAACATCAAGGGAAACAATGAATAACAATTTCAAAATTACAAAGATTTTCAAAATCCTTAGCAGTCATTTTGCATTTTTCCCTTAAATCATGTGTACGAACCAAGGAAGTTATGAACTCACGGGTCATTTGGACCACAGACTAAATATTCTATTCTACCCTTGATATTCTCAGTACCAAAAACTTTAAGAGAGATGGGAACAATATTTTCCTTGAAAATAATATTAATTTGTTTTAATTCTCGCGAGCGAAATAAATGAAAGGCGAAAAGTTCGGAACCTACAAATAGCGTTTTTCAATTTGCAGAAAGTCCCTTAAAAACGCGCAAAAATGAATTCGCAATATCTCCGGAAATTATTGTAGAAAATTGGTGAAAATTTATATTTAGGGTAATTTGAAGGTTTTCTTTCGTTTAATAAAGTCAAAATATGGGGTTGCCATTGAGAAAAACGAAGTTGATGCAGAATTAAATATGAAGACGGCCCCTTATGCAAATTAAATTAATAGTAAATTAAAGTACGCGTTATTTGTAAACGAATTGTATATATAACTTTGCTATACGACGAACGATGGCGAAATAAAGAGCAAGTGGGCCTTTTTTTCCGCAGCTGTACATCCCATCTTCCTTGATAGCGTGATTCCATGATCTTCAAATCTTGGTGAAATCGCTCACCCTGCTCATCGCTGACTTCAACAAGATTTTTTGGGAAGTCAGCGAGATGTCTATGTAAAAAATGCAAAGATGCTCATGTTGCAACCAAGCATTTTAAAGCTCTCATAGAGCTGTTGGACAATTTCGGTGTAATTCTGTGCTCGTGTATTTCCAAAAAAGTCTTGACGATGTTTTTGAAAGCGAACCAAGCATTCTGTCATTGTTCCGATGAAATGCTCATCTTTAAGAGGTTGGAGAATCCGTGGACCATAAAACACACCAGCTTTTATCTTTCAAATGACAGGTTAGGAAATGCCGAAACAGTCTCCTTCAATTGACAAAACTTTAAAAAATTGCTTTATGAGACCCAGTTTATATGCAGAGGTGGATATATTATGTTCTTTCTGTTAACAAGTGACTGATGAAGAATGTTTGGATCACCAGGTTCCAGGTCATATCTTGGTGGCCATTTCGACTGCACCCAATACTTCTCACGAGCTCTACTGTCCCACATGCACAAAAAACAGGGATGCTTGGTATATCCACGTTGCTGGCCAAGGAGGAAGCAGACCATTTTAAGATGAACACACATGATCCACTGGTGCATGTCATATTGCAACAAATCAACGTCTCTGTCTTCATATTCCTCACGCAAACATACTGAATGAGCTATTGGGATTGCACCAAATAAATTTCCATTGTGGAGGAGTACACACACTAAGCTCTGCTTTCAGCTATCGATGAGCTGGCATTAAACCATGGCAATATGCAAACCCATCATCACTTCGAAAGTATTGCAGAAATGTACTTTCTTGTATACTTTAGCTTCTCCTTAGAAGGATACTTTAGCTTCTTTTTCAAGCAATTTTTTTTCGCGCAGTCTTGATGCTAACAGTTCTCAAGCTTTTTTGGATAGCCCCAAGTCATTTAACTCATGCTGCTCAAATCCCTTACGAACGGGATCATCTTCAATTTCAAAATCTTCGTCATTGGGGTCACAGCAACAGTGTCTCCTGTCAACGAAGTTCGCTCTTGCGGGTAGTGAAGAGAGGGTAGGTGTAGAGAAAAACTTGACGTGATCGAAGAAAACTATCAACAGTTTTGTAATCAGTGTGCCCATTGGAATCTAAAACAGCTTAAAAATCGATCTCAACAGAAATTATGTTAAAAATTGTTCCCCAGTGTAATTTTGTGAAATAAACGCAACACTGAATACCCTCTTAATTATTCTATTATAATTTTTTTAAATATAAGTATGAATTGTTATCTTTTTATGATAACGTAGGTCCTATCTTATAAGCACACGTCATATGTTGTTGTTCATAGCTATGTGTTTAGAGGCATATCTATATATCTCCATGTAATATTTTCTAAGGAGATGCGCAAATTGCTATTTATATTAAAATAAATAAATATAAATAAAGATTCCTGCGAAGTATATTTAAAATAAAAATCGTAAAAATGAATGTAATATATTTAATAGAATATAAAACACGAAAAAAATGTTACATTTAGTGCATGAAGTGAAAGAAATAGTTATGCTATATAATTAATAAATAGTATTTGTATTAAATATAGCTATTTCTTTCTTCGCTTAACCTTTATAAATACATATAAGTAGTGAAATGTGAATTGTACAAACTAAAAATAAAATTTGACTTCACTAATATAATTATTTTTCATCATAAGTAAAGTAAAATTTCAGTACTATGATGTTTTTGAATTTTTAGACTCTAAAGGATTCTCCTCACTTAAAAGGGTGCATAATTTAAATTGCCTTAAAATATAGCCCAGTAAGTAAATATATTTGAAAACTAATAAATAGTCAACAACTCACGGTTACCATTTATTACTTAAATAGTGTGAAGGAAAAAATATTTGGAAATCAGAAATTTTATTTGTAAATAGCTTTCTTTTGTTTTCTAAGCTAAATTACATAAACTCTTAATTTTAGAGAACTTTATTTTACTCTATTGATTCTTCAAGAATATACTAAATACACAGAAATAATATTTTTATTTTAATTTCGTTCTGAATTGGAGAAAGTTCATGCAGGTGAATGCGTTTCGAATTACTTCTGTCTCTTTAGGAATTTTATAATTTTCAACGGTAAATTCCTGAAATGAACAGTAAAAACAATACCCAGCAGCAAGTTCTGCTAGGACTTGTGCCACTTTCCACAGAAGAAATCTTTCAAACTTTTGCGTGTGGCAGAGGCTGATTATAATATTATAAGTGAAGCAGTTTGGAATAATTATATTATTAATCAAGACCAAAAGAGAAAAGTTTCGTATTTATTATAGCCTGACCTTTAAAAGTCCTAAGGTAATTACTCAATAAAATTAGACGTTGGACTTTTAAATATTCCTGGCTCCGCCGTTAATAAATATCAGGCAGAGATGATGTTTGCGTTTTATATGATGTAACAAATGGTGGCGTGTGGATAATTAATAGAGGCCGGCAGCGATGATTATCTGCTGCCTCAAATTATCGGCTGCTATGTCGTTACTGAACTTATAGGCTTGAATTTCTGTTAATCCCCGAGTTTCGACTTGCATATTTGTGATGTATTGAAATGACGGTATGACAAGAGAAACAAAACATAAGGAAGAATTTAAAGGAACTACCTGCTATTTAAAATACAAGTTTCATCATGCATTAATGCAATAATGAAAGGGTTTTCAAATTGATATTAATTTTAAACTGTAGTGTTATTATGGCAGCCTTATTAAGGTTTAGAAGGGAAAAAAAAGTTTTCGTTGACTGATGCGATTCTAATCTGAGGAAATGCATACTTGAAAGCAGAAATCTTAAGCGGTATTGCTTTAAGGAAAAAGTTAAATAAAATTATTAGATTTTTCTATTTCAATTCAACAGCTCTTTATGCTTAAAAAACTAATTTCTAATCTTGTTAGCAATTTTAAAGAGTGTTTTTAAAGAAAGAAATAATAATAGATTTCAGAGTTTTGAAAGTCATTTATACAATACGTATTTACAAGCTAAACATTATTGATTCTCACTTAATAATTATAGTAGGGGAGCCCGTGATGCTAATTGGGTAGTTACTCGAGCGTCGTCAGGACCTATTAGATTTTGTAGTTTAGATAATAAGAAGAATAAAAAGTTACATAATGTTTCCTTTCAGTGGTGGGGGAAGCGTATACAGACCTTCAAAGATGTAAAAAAAACAGTTACATGGCGATACTCGAGCGCGTCAGATATTGATAGTTTAGATGCTCCAGCGTGTCTTTGATACCAAAGGTATGTTCATCTGCCGACTTGCGTGGTGGGGGTGGCCATCCGGAAGGGCAGAAACTAGAATGTATGTAGGGCAGAACTAGAAGGGCAGAAACTAGAATGTATGAAAAAATGTATTTTGTCGAGCGCGTCAGATATTCAGAGCGGATGTTAAGTGAACCCTAAAAATGCTCCCATTCAAAAGACTGACGTTTCGGAAGTGACGCAAGCTCGTAGGGAATTTTTGAAAATGCAAAAAAAAAAAAAAATCTCCATATTGAAATACTCGAGCGTGTCAGATTTTGATACCGAAGGTTTAGCTTGATGTTCCAGTCATGGTAGCCTAAAATCGGACGATTATTTTGAGGGGTATCATTAATCTGACGGCTAGAAAAAAATTATGATTTTTTTTTCAATGTCCATAAAATGTGACGAATAAAAGCACGTAAAATTATTTAAATATTTACACTTTAATTTATTTAGAAAATAATACAAAAATAAAATACATCTGTTGAAAAAATTATTTTCAATCTTCGTCATCATCCGAAGAATTATCATACTCCAAATCTAATAATTCAATTGGACCTCCAATATTGTCGGCAGTTTTCGTATCTGTAACAGGAAATCGTTATAACCCTTAACACAATTTTATTGATTTCATGAATAACATGTTATCAGAGTATTAAACAGAAATATACCTAAATCTGAAGTTTCGTCAATAACTGGTGTTATGACATCTTCGTATGCATCAGGTAACTGATTGCCAACAAACCAAGTCATTTGAAATTTTCCATCAACATTTGTCCACCCGTAATCTGTTGGTGACATGTCAATCATAGTTTTATTGTGTGCGTTTCTCCACACGCACGCGATATACTTCGTTCGCAATAAGTGCTTCTGTAGCTCAGATTGGCAAGGAGGCAAGCAACAAGCATCGTATTTACGGACGTTCAGTGAGAAAGGCTGCGACGTACCTGACACTTTGTAGGTCTTATTAAAGATTTCTATTCTTGCAAGGTTGACATCAGCTAATTTTTTCAATCCATACAAGTGGCAGATAAAATATTGTAAAATGTCAAAAGAATCTTCTATATTATGATCCTCTGACCCTACATCGGCAAATGTCTTCTGAAAAACATTTGAACCATAAAAATTTGCAGAGGTTTTTTTTTTCTTTGCCTCGTCTGTAAAGTTCCGGATTGTAATCGCATCCTGTTAGCGCGTGAAGAGCTGGTAGCGCAAGCGAAATTATTGGGCTGAGCTTAGCATAAAGAGCAGATACGTGAATATAACGGCGTGCATTGTGAAATCCAAGATCTATCCATATTTTAACCGATGCTTGGAGATGTCCCATATTGACCAACATGATGACAACAATAACTGTGTCTGAAGTTCTGATTGTAACTGTAGAATCTTCTTATATTTGACTTGCCAAAAGTACAATTTTTGTATCTGCTTCTTCATGATCAGGACATGAGAGTTCATGGTCGATTGTTCAGGTAACTTTATTATCGGTAACTGAATATACATAACACATATCATGATTAAGATGAATTGTTTCATTACTAATAATAGTAGCCATCTCCTGATCAGCTCAATGATGAATTAAAAACTTGACAAAGGCTTCTTTGAATTTGATATTTCTTAATTGTTTCTGAAAATTTGCTGTTCTTGTTTATCGAGGACCAAAGATGTAGAACTCCTTACCCTAACTGTCTACCCTAACTCGAAGAGCGTGCTTATTATCTTTGATCGAGCTATTGTTGCACGCTCTAATCTTCATTGACGATCTTTATTGCTTTGGTTCGTATTTTTATTGCTTTGGATCGTATTTTTATTACTTCGGCTCATGGAAATCGGCAGATTATATTTTTTCGTGATTCTTGCATCATTTCCTTCAAAATAACAAAAATTCGACCGCGCTCGAGAATGTCACGACAACGTCTTTTTTTTGCAATTTTGTAACCCTCCCACTCCCTTACGTTACATTCAAATCGTCAGATTTTCTGAATGTACACTTTTTAGCTAGTGATTAACCTACCTTATCTTAATCTGACGCGCTTCAGTATTTCTGACGATCAATTTTTTTACTAATCTGATGAGCTGCCCTAGACGCACGTCCCTACATACAGGACTTATATATGGTGGTGGTACTCAACATGATTCAAGGTACCCCCCCCCCTATGTTCATCTGACTCGCTCGAGTAAATCCCCAAAAAATTATGGGTTCCCCTACTATTAGAAACATTCATATATACATATTCCTATAGTTCAAGCAATATAAAATATTTCGAGTCCTGTATTGTACCTGAAAAGAATGGATTTAAAAATAAAAAGCTTTACTTTTATTTGAAGATTAATGATATCAATGATAAATAGTCAGTATTTTTAATAAATATATAATGTTCAGTTACAAATAAAGGTACTTAATAAGAAGTGGGGTATCTTTAATATTTTATATAGTTAATAAGAAGTGATCCATCTTTATTTTTATCTATTTATTTAGTATTTTTTGTCATAGTTAATAAGAAAAGAGATATCTTCATTCATTTACATTTATATTGAAATGGTATTGAAAGATCCGTAGAAAATCAGTTGCTACGGAAATGTATATGAATATGAATAAGTTTTTCTGATACATAGAAATGTGAATAAATTTTCTTATTATTTCCTAGAATATATCCGACATACCATTAGTTTTTTACAATTTTACAGTTAGGATACTCCAATTTTAGCAAAAGAAAGATGTTAAATTAGATATAAATAAATTTAACTAAAAATAGTTTTTAAGAAATTCTAGATTTAAACATTTGAATATAGTTTTAACAGAGACATACATGGATGGGCCATTCAACGTCAGATAAGTGCAGTTCAGCACACCAACTTAGATTTTCCTTAAATCTTATATAGATGATTTATTGGCTAAGATAACCAAAAATCTCAAATGTGTATGTTCTAAAATAATTAATTACCGAGAAATTAATTATGCAAATTTTTAAGTTTTCTGCAAGACACGCCATGCTTCTCTGAATTGCTTAAATACTCTTTATCTGTAGATGTTACTGAAGTGAAAATTTGCTTCTAGAGGTAACTTTTTAAGCTGATTCCAAAAATGTTGTCAAAATTTGCGTATCCTCTAAATTTTATACATGAGCATTGTATTTGCTAAAAATGTGATGGATATTTTTCCGCATGATTGATCAGAAACACATTTTCAAAATAGTTATATGTTGTTGATAGTATACCAATTCATTACAAAAAAATTTCATCTGGGCTTTCTGCTCAGGAGCTGAAAAAATATATTAAATTTTCATGTGACTTTTCATATAATTGATCTAGTAATAAGTTTTAAAGCGCGTGTCAAATAAATGAATATTCAGTTTAGAACTTATAATAATATATCTTTATTTGTGAAAGAAACCTCCATTATTTTCCAGCACCTTCCGCTAACGACTGGATACTGCACGGATGCCAGTAGCGTAGAAGAATTCATCTTTTGATGTGATGAAGACATCAATGGATTTTCGAACTTCGTCCACTGTGGGAAATGCACAGAAGACAATATACTGTTTATTGACCGTAATAGATGATAGTACGAAGAGGCTGTGTCACGGCTATACCCTTGGAGCTCCTAAACGTTCTAGCCAAACTTTACTAACACGCCCTTAACCGGTTTTGCAACGTGAGACCTTGCATTATCGGGGAGGGTATGAAGGGTGAACTGTACTACAATTATTGGAGCCCGGTGAAAGTGTAACCGATGAACGCTATAAACGAAAATTGCTGCAACTGAAGCAGGAAATCGATCACAAACATTCATCTACTGGCAAAGGTTTGCGTCCCGTCAATTTGCTCCATGGGAATGCAAGGTCTCATGTTGCGAAAACCGGTCAAGGACACGTTAGTAAAGTTTACAGGGAAGTTTTGGAGAAACCCACGTATAGCCCTGACGTAGCACCTTCGGACTATCATCTACTTCGGTCGATAAACAATGCCTTTTCTTCTGTACACTTCCCCACAGCGGAGAGTACGAAAATCTATTGATGACGTCATCGTATCAAAAGACGAATCCTTTGCAGCTGGCATTCGTGCGCTACCTGACCGTTGGCGGTAGGTATTGGAAAATGATTGAATATTCCTTGACGAATTAAAGTATAATTACAAGTTCTAAATTGCATATTCATTTTTTGGCACGCTTTTTAAAACTTATTTCGGTACTTACGTATTATCAAGGCGGTGCACCAAGACGAGCAATTTTTTGCCAAGATAAATGCCAGGGACATGAAATTATTAATGGTTTTGAATAGGATTGCCAACTCATTTGACAAACAAAAATAGATTGGCGGGAATGACCGCCCGGATAAAACGCAAGTACCCTTATTTCTAGACAAAATATGCGAAAAGTTAGACGAAAATTTGATAACTTATTTGCTCAGCTCCTGAGCAGAAAGCTAAGATGGAACTTTTTTGAGATGTATTGGTATACCATCTTTACAATATATGAAAATTGAAAAAAATATGTTTCTGATCAAACATCTCTTAAAACACTCATGATATTTCTTAGAAAATGCAATGCTCATGCATAAACTATAGAAAATACGCAAATTTTGAAAACATTTTTGGAAGCAGCTAAAAAAGTTACCTTTCGAAACAAATTTTCTCTTCTGTAACTTCTACAGGTAGGGAGTTATTTAAAAAATTCAGAGAAAAAATGGCGTACCTGGCAGAAAACTTAAAAATTTGCATGATCAATTTCTATGTAATAAATTATCGTAAAACCTTCAAAATTGAGATTTGGAGTTGTCCTTTTCTGTAAATCATTTAAGCAAAATTAGGGGAAAATCTGAAATGGTGTGGTGAGATTTTTTTTTAATTTTGTGTTTGATTTGACGTGGAATGACCCGCAAGTGTATAATACATTTGTATGTAAATAAACACAGGACGATATAAAATTTTCTTTACAAACTGCTGAATCTTTAGAGGAAGAAAAATTCCTTTGAATAGCATTAGTAAAAACAAAATATTACAAAATCGTAGAAATTGAGATAAGTTCTGAAATTTAACTAAAGTTCAATTGAAAGAAATACAATGTGATCCGTTATAAAATGTTCTCCACTAATTTTAAACAATTGATTAAAAATTGTTTTTTTTTATTATTGATGTAATGTAGAAATCGCATTTGAATTGAGAAAAAATCGTATAAAATATGAAATTGCAAAACCAAAAACCCGGAGATTATAATTGTTGAAAATTCTTATGCATCTTATTTGTTTATTGAATTTTTGAAAACTTCCAAAATAAAAGCACACTAGGAAATTGCATTTGTTACTTTTTTCTATTATTTTCAAAATCCACATAAATATAAAATAGAAATACTTTCAAATGCTTTCTCCTTTTTTGGTAGACAATTTTTTATATCGATTTCTGCAAATTAAATTAAAAACCAAAATATGTCGAGGGAATAAGTTTTCTCTAGAATTGTCCTATGTAAACAAGAAATCTGTCTTAAAAGATCTCAATCTAGCAATCAATTTCCTCTGAATACAAAGCAAGAAGAAACAATAAAATGAGAAAAAATACAGTGGGAATGTCTCTCATTTTATTTTTTTATATGCAACTACAATAACTAACTACATTAGGATCGCATAACTGTTTTAAGGGGACATCTAAAATCGATGTTAACAATGTCTCCCAAGTCATAGGAAAAGAGTTTCCGAGAAGGGAAAAAGAAAGAATCCCCATGGAATTAAAATGGAATAGGGAGAAGTGCAACCTACAATTCGATAATTTCGATGTATTTTTTATTCTTTTTGCTATGGTACCAGAGTTTCTATAGTCAATCAATATCTTATCCGATATTGCTAATATAATGCATCGTTCAACTTTTTTTCATCTCTTATTTAACGTAGATCTATTTTACTTTTTCTATAGTATTTCTTTGCACTGCATTTGGAGTAATATTTGTTGCAGCAAAAATCTCAAAACGACTGCATATATTAATATTTAATAACAATTTTTAAGTCTTACAAATGAATACTTTAGCTGAATGTATTATCAAAACATAAAATAAATCACAAAATATGCATTGATTACGATGCCTTAATTGCAAAAAAAAGGATAGGGAAGAAATGCGATACTTGAGCTAGCCCCCTTTCTTCAACTTATTCATTTTTCTTCGTTAAAAGGGTAGAATATAAACATTGTTTCACTAATCTTTAAAAGGGATCAAGTACTTAGGCGTCATTTTGAAAGTGTATTGAATAATTATTCTTTTTCAATTGTCTAATGTAAATATTAAAGCGAGTGAATTTTAAAAAATATTTTATTTAAATTTTATTTGCAAGCTGGGATCGAATGACTAATTGTAAAAATGTAGTTTCAGTTACATTTAAAGTAGTAATTTACATATCTACACATGCTTTATTTAGCTACAGCCTAGAAAACAAAATTAGTGACAGTGGGTGTACTTGTGACACTAAGATTAAGGATAGATGAGCCAAGGCTCAGCTGATACAAAAGCCTAGCGTAGAATTATGGAAGAATTTTCAGAAAAAGCAAAATCAGCAATTTTGTCTTCCACTTTCGAAAAACTAAAAATTTGAGAAGAGCTATTGATATGAGCGCGAAAAAAAAGGAAAAGAAAAGAAATAAAGACTACAACACTGAGATTTTCTTTAAAGCAAAGTATATACAAAATCTTTTCTTGAAAAATCCAAAAAATATAGGGAAAATTTACAAACTTGTTATAGATTGGCCATCCGTAAACATACAAGGAATTAAGCAATTGTTTGGCAAAATTCTTTATACTTCGGAAGATAGACTTAGCATAAAATTTGCTTGAAGAATTATAGATTTCAGATTTAAATGGCTACCAAATAATGACATTGCTGTTATTGATGAAAACCAAATTGAAATGATTCGTCGATCTCCAAACAGTACTGAAAGAATGACCGTATAACTACTTTTGAAGGACTTTGCATAACTTAAACATTATGAAAAACCTTTTCTAAATTGATAATGAAAAATAAAAATTTCCAACAATGAATTTTGTAGTCATTTTTTAGAGTCGGCTTGATCATCTCTAAACGATATATTATCCCACTTATAAGGATATACTGAGTTAAAATGAAAAAAAAAATATTAAAAAATTAAAAATTAAAACCGAATGAATATGACAGTTTTCCTCAGATAATATTAAAGAAAAAGTACCATTTCTTAAAATATTTTGTTTTGCAATACTAATAAAATAAAATAAAATAGAGGGAAGGTGGCCTAAAATGATCCTAGCGGGCAAAACGATCCAAATGTTTTCTTCCGGACAGGCATCTAGGTAACAAATAAACTAGTTTTACCAAGTCAAGAAGAAGCAATGACGGTATTTAAGAGATAGGTCTATTTAGTGTCTGAGTAGAATTCCGCAAAAAACTGGGTTCTATCATATCTCTTATAAGGTAATCGCTAATTTTCCTATTTATTTAGAAATACAGCCTTTAATATACAAAAATAAGACTTGGTTTACTGAATAGAGTATGTTTTAGATGTGAATTGGACTTATATAGTTTCTTATGTTTCTCTGCGTGTTCCAGTAATACGACTTAAAGTGTGCATCCATACTGCAGGGTAAAATAATCCATTGACGGAAGAAACTTCCTTAATGGATCCTAGTCATCTTAGAAGCCTTTCAGACTTTCTCAAAATGGATGACTCCCCATTTCATCATTTATAATGTACAGTGAACTCCGGATATAGTGAATCTTCGGCTATAGTGAAGGCAAACCAGTAGTCCCGATTCACATGCGGTATCTCTGTATGTGAATCTGTGACATAACTGTAGTTACCATACTAAAAAATTAATATAAATTAATATTTTTACTTGACGAATAATCATGAAAATACACGATAATTCATACCTTAATCAGATTAACAATTAAAAATAACAATTAAACATATAAATCATTACTACTTAGTATCGATATACAGAATGATTCAGAACTCTTGAATAAAACATGTAAGGAATAGTAGAAGAAACCAAGACTCTTCAGAATGACTAAGCAATATGAAATCGAAAACGTCCTCTTCATGTATCTGTTCTATGATTCGTCAAAAACCAATG
Organism: Cheiracanthium punctorium; assembly: GCA_038373885.1. NCBI lineage: Eukaryota > Metazoa > Arthropoda > Arachnida > Araneae > Cheiracanthiidae > Cheiracanthium > Cheiracanthium punctorium. The sequence continues at coordinate 792,826 of JAWZYV010011764.1, forward strand.
GAACTTTCCCCAAAATAAACATTTTACTAAAACTGATTATTAGAAGACCTGATAATTAAATTGATTACTAACCGGTAAACGAAAACAATGCTTCTCCCCCACATTGCCATTCAATTCTACGCCATCTTGCCTCCTACTACCACTCCTCAAATGCTTTTTTTTACGAATGATATGAGTCACCCTGTATAGAGCGAAGAAATGAAATATATCTAGCATTTACTTACAGGGAATGACAAAACTTGTAAAGCCTTCAAAGCCAGAAAAAAAAATTTTGGAGCCCCATATATAGTGGTGGCTAAAATTGTGGACACTTTTGGAAATGTTTAGGTTTTCCAACTTTGTATGCTTACAGGAAGTGCTAAGTTTCACAAAATGCAAACTCACATATCATTTTAAAGAGTATAAAATACTGATTTGAATATACAAAACAAATTTATAAATATGTGTTGTAGGATAAAAGTTATAATTATTTTAATCTGAATTATAAATACAGTCATAAAGTGGATTGTAATTTCTAACTTTCCCGGTCAATCGATGTTATTTTTCTAAACTTAACACTCTCGTCAGCTCAATGAAACATCGATGTGAAGCTGCAATAAAAAATTACGGCCAACCAACAAAGTGCTGATATCTCATGGCAATCTACGTTATTTAATATATCGCGATAATTCTTGCCGTTTAACTTTTTTTGCATTGAAAATATTTTAATTTAGATTTTGTATTGAAATCGGTATTAAATTATCTTTAAAATGATGTGAAAGAGTTTGCGTCTTGTAAAACATGATATATTTTATACGCATACGAACTCGGAAAACAGAAAAAAAGTTCATAAAAGTGTCTACAATTTTGGGCGCCACTTTATATTGAATCACAGTAATGAAAAAATGCTAATCGTCAAGGGACACATTTTCAGTCTCGGAGTTTTATTGTACCCTGTATATCCTAATATGTCATGTTTGACCATACTTTTTTATAAACCGAGCAATACAAGCCACAAACGTATCTCTAAGCGAACAACAACACTTCCTAAAGTTTTCAGAACAACAAAGACCATCAAATTTATCGAAAACATACTGTTAAAGAACAATTTTAGAGCAATTCCGAATGAAATTTCAGTCTTAAATTTCGAAACCCTTTGCTGCAGAGGTTCTTTTAATTGATCTGTCTTTATGGAATTTAAAATGCATGTTCCTTTTCCCTTTCCAATTTAAACTGTACGCCGTTTAATGGATTTTTGTAATTACCAAGGATCGACATGCAGTGTTTTCGCAAGTCTGGACGGAATTCCCATTTTGCTCAACGGGAGTCTGCGATATTTCAAACGGCGCAATTTGAAATCAAAATTCGTCTCCTGAACTTTCTTGTTTTCCGATTTCATAACGAGGTCTGTAAACTACAGTGATTTGTCAAGATTCGGTGACATGTTCCGTTGCGTGCTTGGAATGGGAAATTAGAATGTTATTTTATTTTTCTTTCTGGATATCATTGCAGATTTACTGCAAAACATAAAATAATGCAAAATATAGTGTGTGTGTGTGTGTGTGTGTATAGATATGAGAGGTCGGAAACTTCGTCTTCAGGTACCTTTTAATAATCACTTTAGAAGAAGTGTTCAAGAGACAGAGAAAATTTTGACCACAGATTTTCAAAAAATTATACATCTTTCACAGACAACTGTTAATTCAGATTTTTTTTCATTACCTTGCTGAAATTGTTTTAGGAGATCCCATTCTTTGTGAAACTTGGTAAAGAAGTTAGACGCATGGTTCAACATTTCTTCCAAAATGATTATTAGCAAATGCATGAGGACGGCATTTGCGACCTCACAATGCTATGTGATTCTGTATTCTACTCCTCCTAAAAGTTTTTAACCTATAATTTTGAATCTCTTTGTATAGACAAAAATGTATTAATATTTTTGGGAAAGCGCTAGAAGGTATTGTTAAAAAAGGATATTTAGTAACCTATAAAGGAGAGTCATGCAATGTAGACACCTAACAATGAAACGCTCTAAATACGTCGATTTGCATTCTTAAAGATTTCAAGTTGGAAGACAAAGTAAATGAAATGCATAGTATAAGATTTAGAATTAGAAATTTTGGTGAATTATGGAAACTTACGCAAATATTGGAAATTTTCATTTTTTTGAGAAGTGGTCCAATTACACAGATCATTTCTGAAGTATTTATATAAATTAAAAAATCATCATCGCATTTATGTAAGTGTAATGATTCTAGTTTTTCAATCCATTTCTTCACTTCCTGTCCTTTATTTTGTACATTCATAATTAAAAAAAATCTTCATCACTAAACTTAGAGCTGTGGGCTTACATATACCTTAAAAAAAGCTACCTAGTTAATAAGATTATTCAAGGCATTAAAGAACTTGGAAATAACCAAGTCGAATATATGCACCCACCAACAACAGGCAGTACATCATGACTAAGCGACTCAGATTAAAATATGCATACAATATGAATAAAAAATTAATAATAGTCTATTATTTTCAACTGAAAGAGTAATATTAAAATACCTGATATATTACTTTTTACGCACTTGCATTTATTTCTTTATTTTTTCTTGATTCATATTACTTTCTGTTTGGAAATCAAAATTAGAATACCACACACTGCCTGGCTTTCTACCAAATTTTATTTGAAATGACAACTTTTATATTTTAGTACCTTACACTATTTTGATATCAAAATTAATATTGAATGTTACTCAATTTCTGGTTTCCTTTCAAAATTTTATTTACAATTATTGGAAGTATTGTTTTTCTTTTGTTTTTGTATACACCTTAACAAAATTATTATTGCATTTTTAATTATTTTGCATTGCTTATTATTGTGTATTATTTTGTATATGTTTTGTATTATTATATGTAATACGTAATTATATTTCTCTTGTGTACCAATAATATGTTAAAAAAAATGTAAAGTGAAACTTCAATTGCCTTTTAAGTTTCCCTAAAGAATGGTTTGCTTCAGGAGCAGAAAAAGTCTTAGGCTGCTCCTGAAGGTATTTCCTGTACTTTCCGTGTAACACAGCTATTCGTGTAATATGGACAACTGTGGTCCATATTATACATTTGACTTTTAACGTAAACATATCAATGGCATCGTTTGCATTATTACGACTTTATTCCTTCATTTACATCCATCGCAATAGTAGTGTACGGGATAAGTTAGTGCAGTTTTCATGAGTCCATATTTTTATTTTATATATTTTTATAGAAATAAAAAATTAATGCACTTAAAATCTTTCCTATGCTATATAGTAATTTGGGGGTTATTAATCAAAAAAGTGGACTAATAGATAATACATATGAACATCACGCTTATACTTAATTAGTTGACCTTTATCTGTATTTACTTAATTATCTTAATTAAACATTATGAAAAATTTAATAATTAAACAGTACATTAGCAATAAGTGTGATAGCTGTAAAGAAATTAATTCAAATATTTTTGTTTCTTCCGTCTGTGAAATTGCGCATCAAAGAGTGTGAAAAAAATAATAAAAATCAGTGAAACAAAGGATAACCTTTACTCATTCTTTACTTTATAATTTTACTAATATGATTATAATTAATTCAGAAAATTCTAACTAAATTAGTGGGCCACAAACATTGGAACACTATTGTCGTAAGAAACAAAAATGGTGGGAGGGTCGTTTTGAATAGTATTCCGTACAGAATATACATAAATGCTATCATATTTAAATAATAGCAATATTTATGTAAGCTAATTATTAAATCAAAGGAAATTTTGTATCTATTTTGCACAGAAATTTTGATTTTTTTCCCCAACGGATAATAATTTCTATACATTTCTTGAATTATGCTTAAACCTGCATCTGTTATGAGGAAAAAGGAGTTTAGCTTACATTTTTGTCGCAAAGTGCACGTTGATGTGGAATCAGTAATATTAGTTTACAGCAAGCAAAGCATGAAATGTGCTTTCATATTTTACAAAATTGCTAAAGAGATATCTATACATCCGAGAATTTAAGATAAGAACTGTATTCTAAATATTAATTTGAAATAATTTCTAACATTAATTCAATAAAACATTTTGAACCATCAAAATGTTTTGCTGCATAAAGGAGATTATAATGAAACTATAAAAATTTTGTTAAATTTTAAAAGGTAAACAAACTTGTCATTATCCAAAATTATTCGGTTAAATTAGAGCTAACAAAATTTTTATTGAATAAAATTAACATTTTTTTTCAATGTATAAAAGCAACAGACGAACAATAGTTAACATTCTTCGCACCAAACAGTATGTATTAAAAACAATTATGTTATATAATAAGATTAATAAATCTCTTTTGTTAACCCAATATCAGCTCTGAAATATGTAATATACAAATACAAGAAAAATGTTTATTTTAAAAGTTAAAGCAAAATTAAATTCTTTTAAACATTTTCTTTTAAAAATTTACTTTAAATTATCGATCATAAAATTTCCAAAGACTAAAAAATGATGATAATTTAATAAATATATCTTGACTGAAATAATAAGAGATCCATATAATAATGCAGACAGGCATTTTCATAGGTTTCATGATATCTGCTTGATGATGATGGTATTCGAAAGTTTGGAATTCAGGTTATGAAGAACTGTTTGGAAAGGATAAAAAAAGAAATATAATATATGCGACTGAAAGAAGGGAGAAAATACAATTCCTATTCAAATGTAAGTTATACTGATATCACACGATTGCAATTTTCAGTTATGAATTTAGAAAAAAAATCTTCTTTAATAAATGGTTCTTTCACACATTGATCGTAAAATATTTCAGGTAAATGTTCACCAGAAAATAGTCTAACACTTTGTTTATTTCTTATGTTTGTATAGATATTCATAAGCATCGTCGTGTTATGGTATTGGACAATTCTGGAAAAAGCATTTAAATGTCATTTCTGATATAGTACGACAGGAGTGTAAATATTACTCTCACGTATCTCTAGAATTTTCGGAAATCTTAGCGGAAAAAGAAAATTTGCTGAAGATATTGCTTGCTTAGTATTTTTAAGTTCACTAAAATAAATTTTTAAAAAATGTATTGAGATTGAAAATTTTATAGTTTTCTAATGAAATTTATACAATCTAACATACTTTATAATTGTGATACATTTTATTAAATAGAAAGGTTTAAGCAAAGCAATAAATACATGGTGTGTTAATGTGCGTGGATATAAAATATGTATTCAAGGTCAGAGAAAATAGAAGTCTCGTAAAATGGATATTACTACGTTTCTGTCATGTTTTTGCAATAGATACGTCTAAATCTGTAACAATTGGGTAAATAATAAATACTTGTCTTGTTCACATGATTCAGTTCCATTTTCATTGTTTATCAAAGCAATATTTCAGATCTGACCCATCCTTAGAGAATATACAGTTCTGGCTCGTAACATTCTATGACTATTGATGTGATGGCTTTATTAAGTATTTGCATAGTATTGATGACACTCTAGCAATATATGCAACATAATCACAACTGTTATTGGGTAGAGAAAGGGGGGGGCAAGACGGGGTCCTTAATGTTTGGAGCTTAATAAAACCCACATCTTTAAGTATTTTGAATATTTATTTATTTATAATTACTATTACACAATCAATCTTTGGAAATAAAGAACTTAAGAAATTTTCCACTAATAGAAAATGAAAAAAAAGACCAATTTTGTCAAAAATGCCCAACACCGCATCTTGGCCCCTAGGAAGGGTAAGACGGGGTACCCTACTGGGCAAGATGGTGTATGGGAGACATATTCTATTTTGGGTTGCAGAACTTGCAAACAAATACTGCATCATCGTCCTCATACTCTATCCCAGCACAGCTACAGCGTGCCCAATTCCCACAGAGAGAACATGTGACCCATCCTTCATTAGAATCAAAGTATTTTCCATATCCGTAAAAGCAAGGCATATTATCTTCTTCGTTGTCACATTCTGGTGAGGAATTAGGATTATTGTTGGTTTTATTCTTATTCTTTTTCTTAGCCAATTCGGTTTTATTATTCTTTTTTTGTTCTTTTACTTCTCTTTTTCTCTTTTTGTTGACTTCTGCCAGTTTCTATATTTCATTGTTTCTTCTAACTCACTTTTATACGGGGAAGAAGTAATGATAACCATTTTTCCTCGTTTCCTTGTCACACATGAAATTTTGAGAGCTGCAGGATAAGGCATCACTTGCTGAGGACTAACTACGGAAAATACTGATGGTGGAGTAGTTGGCCTTTGATCTATTTCGATATTGGACATCCAAGTGGAGAATCCTAGCTCAGGCTTTGCTTCAATCTCCGATGGTGTCATGACCACAGGCATGTGGCATATCAACAGTTCGACAATACTTATTTTGTCAGAATCTTCAACTGTCAAATCTGAAGTTATCTTTGCAGGTATTGTCTCAGCCGTTATCGTCTCAGGGTCAACTGAAGCTTCAGCGAAATGGTCATGCGAAGGGTCTATTTGGAGCTGTTCTCCGTTGTCCGACGTTGTGGGTTGTGGCAATGCTTCGGTGATGGATTATCTCTCTATTTGTGGAATATTTGTCGTCAATGAGGAGCAAAATCACTCTCGGAAAAAACTGTTGGATCGTATAGCCAAATCCCACATTTTTTTAAGCCATTTACAGCCGTATCGACAATTCTGGATGCCTGCTTAAAAATCCCTGACCTCAATCTTTGCCAGCTTCTTTTTTTTTTCTCACAAAGAGATGTTGTTTCCCAGTTTTTATTGCAAGAGTGTATGCCAAAGCCCTTAAATATTTTGTTGTAAGTCCATAAAGACAACCCTCCTTATCCATTATGTAATTGCAAAGTTCTTTCTCTTTGTCATCAGAAAATGTTCGCTTTTTTGGGCCTAAAGGAACTTTCACCCAAGGTAAGTTGAAGGAGCACCCGGATCTTTTAGGGCTACACGAGCTTCTTTAACTTTTCTTTCAAAGGTCGTTTCTGGCATAGAATATGTTTTCGACGCTAATTTATACGCCATTCTTCCTTTAATTACAACATCTACCGCATTTCTCATACTCTTTTTACTCCAATTCCCCTCTCTGTCTTTCTTTTATAATTTATCACCATCGTAAAACAACTCAATTGACTTAAGAAAACTCTATTAAGTTTAAAGGATCATAAAGTGTCTTAGAGAAATCATAGTTTTCTTCGAGGGGCAAGATGGGGTACCCCATACCCCTGTACCCCATCTTGCCCTCCCACGCTTATTTCAATAAAATAACTTACCTTAAAAAACTAAATCGAAATATGGAAACAAACATGCTTTTTCCTGCTGAAGTAATCATTGATAAACAAGAATGACTTTCAGTCAGTTCTAGAAAACTAATATTGAGGTACAGAACACATGCGATGTATAACACGAAAATCACAACGATCTTGACAAACACCGAGTTTTTGGCGGTTGGGCAAAAAAGCATGGACTTAGAAGCCGGTCACAACTCTGACTGATAAACAATACAATGGCTCGTCATTACGAGCCAGGGCGGCTGTGATAGGTCATTGGTAGGACCGACGAGACCCGGTACCCCTTCTTGCCCGCTACCCCATCTTGCCACTATGCATTAGAAATATGAAATTTCATTGCGAGTTTTGCAAAAACTGACATGCTAAAATATATACTGCTGCTTAAGTAGATTTCCGAAGGTATTCTGTAGTGTAGGTCACATATATATTTTACATTTGAAATTTATTCTTTCAAATATAGTATTTATTTAAAATATGTCACCTTCCCTCCCAAAATTTTCTCGCTATTACAAATCAGTCTTGGTACTAGGGTGTTTTCAGATAGATTCTCATTTATTTAAAGAATGTATGCTATCTTGTTAAAAATCTTAAGACATATACGTAAAACGACAGTTCAAAAATTAAATGTAGAGATACACAAGAGACTTGATTTACCTCTGCCATTCATCTAAAAAGGCCTATTTTTAGTAATAAACATTATGCTCGTAGCATATGTACATTAAATATGACCACTTTTATTACTTAATCAAAAATATCTGTTTTTCATGTGTACATATGTAAGTGTATACATAGTTTGCAAAGTTGCGAATTATCTATAAACAGTATATAATTATTTATACTCACGAAGCCACACAATTTCCTAAATATGCGGTTCAACTCTCTTCATGAGATATATTTTTTTTGGATTTTCTTTCATGTGCATAAAGCAGGTAAGATATCCATGAATTTATTTCAATATACAAGATAATCCACATCTAATTAGTCATGGATGTTTTATCTTCCTTCCAAGAATGCAATTAAAACGCATGTGCAGTTAGAAAAAGTTATAAATTACCTCATTATATTTATTCAGCAAGTGGAATTTTAGATTAAAAAATATTTCAGTGATACTTGCGTTTAATTAACTGTAAAAAAGTAATAATTAGCAGCATTTTAAGATTTAAAAGTGAATTGTTAATTACTTGTTGACAGGAAAAAATGTAACAAACATATACATTTTTATTGATTGCAGCTAAAGAAAAATCTAACGTTAATTTTCCTGAAATACCTGAGACAAAGTACTTTCTCATAAAATTTACTGTAAGAGTATTTTATTAAACTCTTAACTAATTCAATTTTGGCGGTACTTTGTTATTCATAATGATAAAAGAAATGTAATGAATAAATGCTTCTTTGAAAAGTATTCTAATTTTTAAAGTGATATTTAGAGTAATTTGCAAATTACAAGACTTACCATTAAAAAAACTTTTTGTAAATATTTAAAAAAAATATGTTACGATAATTTTTATTTACATTAATAAGCACTTACATTTAAAGCATAGTATGAAAATATTAAAACATTATGATTCAAATAAAGTAGATGACTTGAAATTATTTTCCATATCTTGAATGAATCGATTAAATTTTAGTGTATCAAATTCTATGTGCCTTTATTTTTATGATTGCTAAATAACATTTTACTGTGCAATTCATTTTTACTTGGCAAGGTTTAATTTTCTATTAAATGTATTTTATTTATCCAAATAATGTTGTTTCAAATCATGCTATTTAGAGCTGCTGTGTTATCATACATTCATAAGTTCTTCTGTTGAATTAGTTTTGTAGGATTTTGTTCTTCTGATTTTTAGCAGTTTGTCTGCTCAGATTGAATTCTAATTTCTTTTTATTTGCCGTAAAAGAAGGCGTATACTTTTGTAATTAAAGGACTTTTACATTAATTTTAGCTTTTGAGTCCGATTACAAACACCTAACCAATTTATAGTGGTCATTTGTCTCTCAGTGTCCTAGTAGCTTAGCTCCCTTCCCATAAGAACACGAAAAGTTAAGCAGCAGCGGCTTGGTCAGAATTTGGGAGGTTAAAAGAATTTCCGCTGGGCTGCTGTGGAACAGTGTAGACTAATGGTAGCTTGTGCACGCAAAATTAGTTCGTGGCTGAAATGTCCTCCATTTTCAAAATATACCTCTGGGGATGCACGTTCCAGGTGCTAGGTTTCTCACCTAGAATTGGTTCAAAATTAGGTGACCTTCGAGAAAAGTTGGACATCCTTCCCTGGGGCTCATTAAAATAGAAACCGTCGAATTTGGCCCACCACCGTCTTATACGGAGCATCTGGCATCGCTTCGTGGTTGCCAAAAGGCATAAGTAAAAATAAAATAATCATTTAGCAAATTTCATTTAAAAAAAGAAAGCTTTTGTCTCACTTGCTTTAATCCAACTAAATAAAAATTTAACACTATGTTTTCCTTAACTAAACATTATTTATTTTTATTTGCAAGAAAATTCGTTCATCGTTCTTACATTCAGAGTGTTGGGATGGTATGTATTCCACACTATCAGCTGTAGAGCTTGCAATACATTCTTTGCACTTCAGTTAAATTTTATGTTGCTGTATTTATAGGCAATCCATCACTTTCGAAAAGTGAACTTTGACTAACGAGTAGGGACAAGAAAACATCAATAATGGACGAAAAGAAACAGGGAGTTTGTTATGTAAGAAAAGCAATTTATTTAACATTATTCACTTAACGAGCTAAGTGAATTAAGATCTGCGTTGCAGAAATCAATGTTAACATTCTTACAGATATTCCAATAGCATACACATAACGAATAGAGGGTGAAGATTTGATTTATCTTTAGAGGAAGTAGCATCGTCTCATTTAGGAACTGTCACAAATTGAAATAAAGTATAATAGTTATGCAAAAGTCCATATCTAACTAATATCGAAAAATATCTAATATTAGTTGGTATGAAAAATTCTATAAATAAAATTACTAGATTTTATTATTTTTTGGCGATAACTTGTGATCACAATCTGTAATAAAAATGCCCTAGTAGTACTAAGTAGTAGAGCGAAGAACGTTAGAAGAACCTCCACCCTTCCCTTTTGATTCTGGTAACAAAGAATCAGTATAAACGTAAATAGAAAATTGCCTTTTTAGTCAAGAGTTGCAAAATTTTAAGTTCTGAGCAGAGGAAGGACATATCATTTAATTTAAAAAAAAAAATTCGTACATACTCTGTTAAAACTTACGGGCTCAATGTGTCCCTCTATTAGAAGAAAAAGATTTGTCCATCACCTCATTAGTGTGTGGGAGCACATTTTACGAATCCAGATTTTTTAGTACGGAAGTCGTATACAAATTTGAAATGTGCAACTTTTTAAAACTTGAAGAGAGGAATTTTTTTTCTTAGAGTAACCTTTTGACCTGTCTTAGTTTAAAATTTTTCTTGAATTTACATTGTCCACTTGTCTCTAACTGTTAATCCTTTAACGCGCAGTGTTCCCGCTCTGGGAACACCAAACTCTGATGTTTTGATTGTTGCCAGTCACGAAGAATAGATTTCATTTCTATAAAAATAGTTGCGGGAGACTGTGCGGCACAGCCAGCTGCGTCGAAAAAGGGTCTCTAGATCTGTGGCACGCGATGAACGTTTCAATCGTCCGCCGTCTTGCTGGTAGTTAAGTCGAGCGATTGCAACGGCTGTCCTTTTTTCAGCATTGGGAAAGGATTGCGCCTCAAAGGGTTAAAGAATTAAAGCGCGTTTCCATCTTTTCAAGGAACCCTGTATATATATAATACAAAATGTGCTTTATACGTCGAATTATATCTTACATATTATCATATGCCTTTTATATATATATATATATATATATATATATATTGAGGTACCCGTTTTTTCTTTTTTTTTGGTCAATATTTTTCCTAGGCAAAATTCGTGACCTACAGGGGAGGGGTATATGGGGCAAATTCTTCTTTTTACATATCGCTCCTGGGTTAACGTTATACATTATCGGTTAACATAAGGAAAAAATTATATCAACATTAGGAACAAATTATATCAACAAATAGAATTTCATCTGAAAGTAACCATTTATAGCTTACATTAGCAACTTACAAAATACAATTATATTCACAAAGTGCGATACTTTAGGCATGACTAAATTTCTAAGTACCAAAACCGGTAGAAAAAAAATACTCCACATCGAAAATTTCATAAACCAAGGTCCCGAATTTTATTTCTCCTTTTATAGCACTATAAATAACGTTAAAAATAAACGCAGCAGTAAAAATATGAGGGAAAAAAGGCTTAAATAATAAAAGCACTGATCATTTCTCATATTCTCCGCCCAAAAATGTCAAGAGCAAAAGCATCGTAGCTGAGTAATTAACGGTGACCTAAAACTGCATTTCATCCTCCGACTAGTTTGAATATAGACCACACCCCATTTTTGAGCACATCATCTTCCCTTCGCTATTTCCAAAATTTCGCTTCCTGTATTGGCATCAGGGATTATGAATGAGCTTCGAATAGATTATGAGAAAAATGGCGCATACTTTTTGTTTTGTTTTTTTCGTTCTTTCTTTTTTCTTTTTTTTCGTTAACGAATTCGCAATTATGTTAATTGCAATATAGTCTTTTAAATTATTTACTTTCCAGTGAAAGTTAGTTATTTGCTCCCTAATATTTTCGAAAAATTAGGATTCCATGCTGCCATGTTTCCAAAATTGCAACAGCACTAATTAATTTCATTAAATTAAAATGGCGCTAATTTTACTGTAATGCTATTTTGATTGTTTAGAATGGTTAATGTGTAATATTTTAATGAAATTTAGATACGTAATTACTATTTTTAATTAAAATTTACATAACAAGGGGGAATACTTAATCAATTGCGTTTCTGGAAAATCGTAAAACATATAATATAGACTATTAGTGAAATAATTATGGAAACCATTGGATCGCTTTAAAAAGGGAACAAACAACATTACTTTAAATAAACATTTTAAATATTATATATATATATATATACAGGGTGATTTCAAATTGAAGGGCAGTATTTCTATGCAGGGGTAGGATACATTAACAGGTTTCTGAATCAAAGTGAAATGTCGTGTCGAAAACATTGCCTTCAAGCAACCGTTAATAATCACTTTGGAAGAACTGATGTTTTCGTCTAATTTCTTTACCGGATTTCATAAACAAAGAGCGTTTTCCTATTAATTTCTTCAATGTAATAAAGTAGATTTGTAAATTATGGATTTCAGTCACGTGCTTTCTGCAAAAGATGCATTAGTTTTTGAGAAGCCTGTTCCGAAAATTCACTATAACTTCATCACCTACCGATTATATCATTATGTATATATATATACAGGATGGTTACAGTTAAACATCCCCTGCATATAACTTTCTGCAGCTGTAACCAGTGAGCAGATTGCTACCAGACTTGAAATATAGACTGTACACGAGATGCGCTCAAAGGAATTTTTCAGAACGTTTAGTTAAAAAAATGCCCACTAGATGGCACTTTGCGTGGTGAAATCACCTCAAATATTACCCAAATTAGTGAATAAATGCCCAAAAACTATTGAATAAATGTTAAAATTTTAGTGTATTTAAATTAGCTATTTCCATCATTAAACTTGCATTTTTCATGCAAAACGCCACCCAGTGGACATTTTTCGAACTAATTTTTTTTTTTTTTTCGAAATTTCTGAGCGCATATCTTGTATAGCCAATATACCTATTTGCCAATTTGGCTCACAATCCGTTTTCTCGCTCTAGCTATAGAGAACTGTTCATAGGGGAAGTTTAATTATATCCAACCCGTGTATATAGAGAGTGATAGAGGGTTATTATTATTTTTTTTTAGTAGTTAACGAAACAATCTTTCAAACAAAGCTTTCAAATTTTTTCGTCGTGCACCCTCTTAATATAGTATTTGATCGTCAAACATTTTTCTTAATCCTTTAAAGCGCAGTGTTGCCGCTCTGGGAACACCAAACTCTGCGTTTTGACTATTTGATTTCTATAAAAATAGTTGCGGGCGACATAGCTCCACGAGAATCCTTTACTTTTTAGCACGTCGTTTCCCGTAAAAAAATTGTCACGATTATTTTTAACAGCACTGACATCTGCTGAAGAATGGAAGAATGCGAGAACAGCTGGATGGTTTGCCCAATGTGGAAAAAAGGGCAGCCGTTGACATCGCTCGACTTAACAACGAGCAAGATGGCGGACGATCGAAACGTTCATTGCGTGCCACAGATCTAGAGACCCAAAAAAGGGTCTCTAGATCTGTGACACGCGATGAACGTTTCGATTGTCCGCCATCTTGCTGGTAGTTAAGTCGAGCGATGGCAACGGCTGCCCTTTTTTCAACATTGGGAAAGGTTTGCGCCTCAAAGGGTTAATTGGGATTCCTATTTTAAATATTCGCATTTTGCTCTTCTGAATGGAGGTCATTTAGAAACTACAAGGATGGTATACTAGGAAACGATGTTCACTTCTCTTGATTCTTACACTGTTTAAAATATATATATAAATTAACGGAAAAACAACTGGTAGCAAAGTTGCCATAAAATGTCCGTTCTGTTTATTATTTTTCAGTTTCTTGGGTATGGTAACTTTCCATTTTACTAAAACTGCTCAATAAAATGTAATTATGCTACAACTAGGATCGAGCCCTCAACCTATGGAGCGTGGAACTGCAGCTCTAATCGATTTTACGCTAATTGACTCGTTCCAGTTTGGCTAAAGGTTGAAGTGAAGATAGTTTTAGTCTGAGAATGTGGGACTTGGGGAGAGGAATTCTCTTTTCATGATTTACAATTTCAAATTCGTCAAAAACTGTGCCCAGTTATTATTAACATAGTCAAATGATTGGATTGTTAGGAAATCAATTTCAATCTTCACAAATGTATGTAAGTAATGAAACATTTACTATTTAGCTACTTGATATATCGGTTTAGATTTCTTTAGATATTCTGACAAACAAAGAAAATTGGAAAAGAAATACATTGACTGCTGAAAATATCTAAAACTTGCTCCTCTACCGATTTTCCTTTCCTAATTTGACAAAAAAAAATTGCATTCTAGATATTCTTACATTTATGAATGGGATTTGGAACACCCTTGGGCATGAAAGGGAATTCTTTGTTTAAATAATAAATAATTATGTGTAATATTTAATTACTCATAAGAGTACATTTGGTGTCAATATATTTTTCCATCTAATAACGAAAATCCACTTTTCAGAACTAGTTACAAAACTTACAAAATAAAACAAATGCGGAAATTTACAGTTTTCACATGAAATTTCTGGAAAAAAAAAATTCTTGTTTTAACGGAAAATTACGAATTCTTGGAGAAATCGGTCATTTTTTCTAAGAATTACGGATTTATTTTTAACAGTGTCCACAACGGATGAAAGATGTTCATCGACAAGAGTTTAGGCCGTTATTGGGAAAATATTAATATTAGTAACTTTTTAATGTGTTTTTAAAAAGTGGCATAAATTTGACTGTGATGATGATTTTCATTAGAATAAAAAATTAGTCAAAATATTTACTACAAATAAGAAGTAGTTGTATTAGTTTGACAAATATGTAAAACGTGGAATAGTGCATTTGGTTAAAATGCTACCTAAAACATTTTACCTGAATCAGGTTTATTAAAAATGTTAGAAAAAAATTATCTTGTTGAATCCTGAAAATATTAATTTAAATCACTGAAAATATAAATTTATTTATTTGGAAAAAAGATTGAAAGCTAGAAACATAAAAAGAAAAAAAAAAGAGTTTTGAAACTGTCGCTCCTATTATTTCCAGCGAAAGCTCATTAAAATGGCGAACGTATTTAAATACTGCGACACATAAACTGTAAAACTAAATTTAAAACATTTAGTTTCGCTCAAATTTCGAAAAATGACAGAGAAGCGAACACATTAATTGAAATTTTTCATACAAAAACGATTTCATACACCAGGAGGAAGAAATAGATTTGAGTAATGACATTTGCCAACAGCGGACAGATACATGAAAAAGGAAACCAGATAACGAAAATGGAGATACAAAATACACATTTTGTTCCGACTGAAAACAATATGCCAGTGGCATTAACACTGAAATTTGAAATCTTTCATCGAAAGTTTTGACTATTTTACTGAAATATAGTTGCAAATATTCAAATAAAATTCAAATAGCAATGCTTTTTTATGATACATTAAGTGCAAAAGTTTTATCTTATCTTTTACCAAAATATGATATTTTATACAAAATAGTCCATGCTTAACTGGAAGGCTAGATAAGATACGCAAAGAGATGAAGTTATTTTTTACCCCTCAATATCACCAATGCATTTTTATTTTTCAATAAAAAACATTTCTTTTCGTATTTTCCTCTGTGATTGCCCGACTTAAATTTAAAAAATCTGTTATAGGAGAAAATGATAAAATGTTTTATCTATTGTAACATTTCTTTCTGGATGTAAGTATCTAAGAATCATTTTTTTTTCTTTTTTATACAAGAAAAATACTTTTATATTGATTATATGCGTTTGAATATGGATTGCTTAAAAGAATAAGCAATAAAATCATTAAAAAATAGAAAAAATAAAAAAATAACTTAAATTTGTGTTTAAGAATTCGTTTTTTAAAAACATTGTGACTATATAATTTATATTATATGAATATAGTGAAGCTATATTTTTATGAGTTAGCGTTTTTTTACGAGTAATATTTATTTATTTCTTTTTAAAAAAATTTACAATAAACGTTAATCCAAGAATAAAGTTGGAAGTGACAAGGTTTTACAGTGTAAAGCTGTTTAAAAACGTGTTAACGTTAGAGAAAAGAAAAATGATCTGTTTTTCAATCTATATTGTTTGCTTTCTATAAATTTTCTGTATTTTATAAATTATTCATTTAGCAATATAACATTACATTTCCGTAGGAATTACTTGAAATATTGATAATAATCAAGGAATAGACGTTTAAAAATAGATTTTTAAATTTTTAAATTAGATAAAACGAAACTTTTAAATTCAAATAGACGTCCATCCTTCCCTTTGCCCATTCTTAATACTATTTCAACTTCCCAATTAACAATAAAGTCAATAAAGTAAATTTTAACATATTTTTTAAAAGTAATGCTTTATACTAAATTACTGACCGCTCCAAACTAGGCACCTACCTCTTAAGCAGAGATTTCTGGATCTAAGTGCTTTTATAACAATGTAACTATGTAGCTAGTTCTCCAGTGTGATCTCTCATTTAATTTAGGAGTTATAAAGAAATCCAGACTCTTAAATATTACACAGGTTAAAGTGCTGCTTTTGCCTATTATAGAACATTATTACAGCAAATGAAGAATGAAAAGAATAGTTCAAAGAATAAAATACAAATTTTATTAACTTTCATTTATTTGCATTTTTCATTAAATTAATACTTTAAACACCATTTTTAGTGAATCATTTAATAAAAGAAAATGGATAAAAAATAAATATTCTATAGTTATTCAAGGCATTTTCTTTTCTTTTATTTTACTGATTTTTTTTAAAGAACGAATACTTCGAATTTAGTCTTCATACCAAAATTACTTTGGATAACATTTATTTAAATAATTATTGCAAACAGTGTTTTTTTTACATTTGGTAAACATGACAATTAATCCATCGTAATGAGAATATTGAAATAACTTTTTACAAACACTTGTAAAGCCAATTGAAGAAATACTTCCTGCATTATATTTGCATATACATTTGGGGAAACTACAAAATCATTTAGCCAGAGTTGGTTATAAATAAAAATATTCATAGCCCACTTCATACTTCGGATATGACTTTTTTGCAACAATTAAGATATTTTAAATACATTCTCTAAATTTGGAAAATCATACATAGAAGGTTTAAAAAAATTGCCATGATTCACTAAATTATTGCGTTTTTTAGGGCAACGCTTTATTGCATTTACTAGCTAGTGGCATGCATTTAAGTATGCAAAAGAGCAGTAAAAATATGTATCATCACATGTTGAATGCAAGTTAGGAACGAATAGTACTACAATAAATATGGAACGAATCCAAGAGTTACTGGCCCCACCACGGCAGAGTGCGTAAAGGCTGTTGCACAATTTTCTCGTTTTACATGTATATTTTTAATGGCCGGCGGGTCACTCATACGAAAAAAATCTTCCGTTGCTCTCTTCATTTTGTGGTGGGGAGGGGTTTGTGGTTTTCGCGCGCTCGTTTCTGTCGTAAATTTCAGGAGCACTAGCTACTTGTTACATTGTTATAAAAGCACTTAGATCCAGAAATCTCTGCTTTCGGTAATAAAAAAGTCGTACCTCACTTAGATCAAGAAATCTCTGCTTTCGGTAATAAAAAAGTAATACCCTTTTAACCTTCTGTAGTCACTACAGTCACCCGCACTGTAGTGAGCATTGGCCTGACTACAGTCCGCATTGGCCTTAAGACACTAATCATAGTAGGCGGATAAAGTGGGAGGATTTTGCTTTCGGGCCTACTGCTCGGCTGTCGATCTGAGTTTTTGTTTGTTTTCTCTAGATGTTAGAGCCCCTTAATAATTCCTCCGACCATGGCACTTCTCTATAATCAGATGCTCCTCGAACAGGCTTGCCATAACACAAAACAAACAAACAAGCAATCATGCCCTTTAATTTACAAACAATACTGGTGTAAATGAGGAATGTATCGTCATATACGATTTTTTAAAATCTTCCTATGCAGTCAACATATTTTACAATAAATAGTCTTCATATTTCTGTAGTGTGGATATAAAAATAGTATTGAAACTCAAATATTCAACTTCGGAATGCGATTTCGAAGCGCAGTGTAAATCCAGGACATTTTAATGGCAGGAATGCAATATCGGGCTGCGAATTCACATTTGAAGTACATAAAAAGTAATATTCAAAATAGAATATGCACATTTTCCCGCATTACCCTACTTTATAATTCAGCTCAAACACCCGTAATGGGGTAAGTCGTGTGGTACTTTTCTCGGAGGGTTAGAATATGCTGAAAAGAAGGGATCTGTTTATTGCGTATCCTGAATGATGGCAGGAGAGATGCGGAGTTTTTAATACGCTTTTTCACGTGGGAGGGAAGAGAGGCTATGGAATGATTATTTTTTTTCAGGGTAGGGTAGGTGGAATGGGTCATTGAGATGCTATCATGTGACTACAAGCACAGTCATCAAGAACCTGTTAAGTTCATGCTCTTGGAACTACTTTACATGTGCTCAAGGAATTGCGTGCATTAAAGGAAAATAACAGGCACGGCTATATATGCCTAGGGTTGACTTTAAATTGAAATTTTATGTTATATAATCGTTGTATTTTTCGCCTGTATATAGGTATGGAATATATAGGACTAAGTACAAATTATATTTTATTTTATATAATTGGTATATATATCGGAGTGTATATTAGTACGGAATATACAAAACTGAATATAAAGTATATTATAACAGATTGATAGACGGGATAAAATATCAGTTCGGATCGTAATAAATTTTAAAACTGCTACGTATATGAAAATTTAGTACGACAGTGTGCTTGCATAGTTGGGTAATAGAAAATTACTGCAATAAAGATTTGTAAATAGTCCACGTAAAATCATTGAAGGTTTTGAATACCAGCGTCTGTGGGGCAAAGTGAATCAATCTATAAATTTCCATTAATCGATCAGTAAATGTGTCACGTGCGAATTCAATATTGATATCAAATATTGTAATTACATTTGAATTTAATTAAGTTACAAAAAGTTCATGTAATTTTCTGGATGAAATTTTTTGAAGACAGACTATATTATTTATAAAAACATGGAATATTAGACCAAACATTCATGAATTTTCACAATTCTCAGTAATTTATTTTTTTTGAACAACATGCAATAAACAATTAAATTGTATATACTACAGTAAATGTTAACTTTCGAAAGCCAGATAAAAAACAGGTTAGCCAAAATAATCTATTCCGTGTGTTCTCTGAACATTTCATGAACCCTAACAAAGGGAAAGGACTTTCTTAAATGTTTAAATTAACTCCGTCTATCACGTATAAATCATTACCTCTATAACCTTGGAGTAAATAAATTCGCCCTCGGTTCATATAATAATCACCTTCTCCTAACTTATGTCCAAGATCTTCTCACTCCTTTGTTATCCATGCCTTTGCGCAGCAATGAATCAAGTGAAAGCTGAATCAGATAATTCCTCCACCTAAACTAACCGTATGCGAACTCCTGGTTAGAATAAATATAATTTCGCTGTGTCCATCTCCACAGTGATATGAACTTCGCAGCCCCCTTTTATAAATGAGTTTACATTTAGATTACGTTTCGCCCAGACAACATAACAACTATTCACCAACCTAACAGCCCTCGAAAATGTGCTGGCAGTTGCTCCGAAATTAATGGTGCAATTTCAGCACCTTATTTGAACACGTCCGCTTGCTTTAAGAATTAAGACCGGTTATTTGGATTAGATAAGGTGGACAGTGCACTGAAAGTTACATTTATGATCAAACGCTAAATTAAATGCGTCAATATTAACGGACTATTCATTTAGGGGGCCGCACCGTCGAAGTCAGTCGATATTAACTGTGACCGGAAGAGAATTTCCGTTAATTCTTTGGTGTTTGTCAATGACACGCTTAGTTTTGGGGAGGGGGGGTCTGGACGTTTCACTCAAGAACACCAAAACAGAATAATGAATTCGGGGAGCGGGGATTATTAAGCGGAGATGCCATTCATTTCACTTTATTAATAAAGTTGGTTAGAGTCGAAATGTTCGGGTTGAGTAAGAAATTAGTGGAGTGTAACAGAAATGAAATCGTGCAGTTGTTAAGGTTGGACAATGTTTTTGAGCGCCGCAAAAGAATAAATGTAAATCATAAAATTCTTCCACATTGTTTCTGTTATAGTTTATAAGCAATTGTTAATTTTACTTGAGTTTGCTAATATCTTGCTGAAGAACTTTTATTTATTTTGAGCAGCTATTGGAAAATGAAGTTAAGAAACATGCATTGCAGAAAATGTTTCTCGTGTGATATTTATAGTTATATAGAAGAACAATACTTTGAAATCATCATATATACTAAACGTAACGTACAGTTCATGTGGAGACCAGTTTTAGTTTTCTAGATTTTGAAGGAGTGTTTTGTTTCTTAGAGGAGAATTATTACTTTATCCATTTTTTTAAATGCTATTTTTTCCAACTCATGTTTAGAATTTTCTGAGATTTTCAACTTTCGCTGTCAAAAATATCGTCATACATTTTTAATTTAAGTCTGGAAACCAAATAGCTCTTTTTAATTAGAGAGTTTGATGTTACAGAGTGTCTGCATGTTGATTTCATTTCAGACTTCCATTATTTTAAATATGCCTCTTAAAATGGCAACTAATTACTACATATAATACGAAAATATAAATGTAATACCATGCTCCTATTAGCTTCCTATCGTTTAATGTTCAAAAATAACTTATTTCCATCTTTGGTTTAGTAATGTTTGTGTAGTTTTAGAATACACTTGTGTACATTATGTGTATTCCACAAGAGATATTTGAGTGAATTTTCCTATGTTAATTTCGCAAATTAAAGATTAAGAAAAATCGTAAAAGAAATATGATATTTTATTATCAGGTCCTACATGATACAATTTTTTATAAAGAACAACTCTCATATATGAAACTGGGACAGCAAATGTGGCTTGCACTTGAATACTTTTTTGAAAGGAGTAAATACATTCAGATCGTGTAAGATGTGGCATATTATCAAAATTTCTAGTAACTATCTCCTATAACCTTTAATATATCTATCTCTTTATCCTTCGCTTTCTCTTTTTAAAATTTTAAATACTGAGAATAAAATTAATAAATAACATTCAGTAATAGTCTTCCGAAAAATATCAGGATTTTCTGTTCCAAACTTATGATGCAAAGTAGTTCCCTTTGAAATATTAACACGCACCTACACACACACACATACAAAGATGTACATAAGTTACTCAAGATAAATGTCCATTGAAGAAACCTCAGATGAATGAACAAATTCTCTTTCAAACACGCTGAAAAATAATACAGTGCCGTGAAATTAAAAAAATGATACTTTAATTTGCCTTAAAATAATGTTGACAATTAAACTGTGCGCCAAAATACCTATTGAATATTTTCAAGGGGAAATGCAGGTGAGGATAGTGGTCATCTGATTAGTTTGAGATGTTGAGAGGTATTTTTGGCGTATACAGGATTACCAGGTCAAGCAAACTTGAAAAACCTGGATACTCGGAAAATTTTATTTTAACAGAAAAAGTCATGGAAAATTGTAAACTTCAGGTGTTACAGGTTTTCCTTGACCAGTCACAATCCTGTATATGCGACAAAATTCCGACTAATCACAAGATCAGAATCTGTAGCCACATAGCCATACAAAAATTCGATAGGAATTTTGGCTCATAGTTTAACTGTCAACATTATTTATGACAAGTAAAAATGAATTTTTTTCTTCTTTACTGCATATTAAACAATTTTTCTCAAACTCAACTGTTTAAGATGGATAGCAAATGTTGCTTATCCTCTTATGTAACATTTATTCAGCTTTCCGAAGTTAACAATTTTTTTTCGCGAAATAATCGTCTGAGATTTCTTTTTCTTAACAAGCAATGAAAAATTGATTTTTAATCCGAATTTATCATTTAAAAATATTATATCAAATTACAAAATAATTAAACATTTGTAAATTAACACACATAAAAGACACCTATCAGTGTATTACTCGTATATTTATGTGTGTTATTTTACAGAGTTAGAGAATTATTTTATCTTTTAAATACCAGTTTCTTTGAGGTTTTTTTTTATCTTAAATGGTTAGGAGTCATTAAAGTATGAATGCAAACACAACGCAAAAGTTGCTAGAAAAGACATGAAAGCATCAGACAAATAAATCATAGAAATTAAATCACTTTCCCCCTTTTATCTCGTACTCTTCTACATTTTTGTAGTTTACTCTGAAGTTATCACCGACAAAATTGTCATTATTGACACGTTTAAAAAGAGATATTCATACATTATGACAAATCCTCATTTGAAAAATTCAACTTTTAATGAAAATTTAAGCTGAAATTTCTCTTCAAATTTCTAGACTAAGGACACATTTTTTTAAGATTTCCTGATTCTATATAAGCTAAAAGCAGTGATATTAATTATCTCTTGTTTGTTATGCAACAATTACTTAATTTAACAATTACTTAAAGTAACGGTATTTTTATAGAGTGGCATTAAAAAAAATCACTAACGGAAAATCTGACCATTAACATTTTAGCTTTCTGACTTAGTAAATTCTCCACTGAAAAAAAAACATTAAATGTCTTCTTCTGAAGCTCTTTTCATACCTGAAATTCCTTAAAACTTCTCAAAAATGCTACCTGCTCTCGTGTTTATGTGATCAAAATTATGACTTCAAGAATTTGCCTCTTTCTCTTGAAAATGAATAAAATTTTATATTTTAAATACTTGCTAAGGCGTGCTTTATATATAGTGTACTTTTAAAACCCGTGTGGTGCACATTTAAAGAATTTTCTTTCTTAAAGTTAGGATGGTTATTCTAAAACTTTCGTAAAAAAAAAGGAGCACTGTATCTAAACAGACAAAAATGACGGAACGGTGAACTGCATTACACTGATAGTTTAACAAATTTCCAGTTCTATAAATTCTTAAAATAGTGATATATTTGATACAAAACTTAGCTTTTTAAATACGTAATTTAAAATTTATATAATATTATTATATTATGTATAGTGTAATTATATTTAAAATTTATGTTTTTTGCCGTTGGATCCTGCCTTGTAAAATTATATTTAACGTCTAAACATACTTTCGAAGGTAATTGTTAAGGTCTTCAGAATTCAAAATTATATCAAACTAAAATGACTGTAATTAAAAGTATAGTTTATGTAACTATAATTAAAAGTTTACATAGTGTATATAACAATAATAAAAATTTACATAGTTTATACATGCACAATCACAGGAATGGTAGGATAAACTTTCTCGTCGATGTAGATGAGGGAGCTTTAATTAATTAATTAATTTTGGCATCCAAAGAACAACAGTTCCGAAGTACTTATTTATGCATGCTATTTTACAAATTTTTTCATTTTACACCCAATCAGTGATTGAACTAACTGTACATTACATGCTTTGTGAAGGTACATCGAATTAACACCTGAATCTATTTTTGTATGGTATTTGTGCAATAACTGAGTTTGATGTATAGAAACTGGATCGCTGCTGTGTTTACTGAATACCAGTTGTATTTGCTGATTCCAAACTAGAAGAAATTTGATTCTTCGACATTTCTTTTCAAACGCCCATATTGCGGATCATTCAAAAGCAATGATCAATAAACAAAATATTATAATACATATACAAAAACAATATCACACAAAAAATACTTATTCCAAAGCGATAATAAATAATCATACAAAAACAAATCCTGCTTTTCTTATATCGCAGTTACGAACTAACTAAACATATGTTATCAAACAGGTAGGGAAAAAAATTACACACACACAGAGACTTAAGTCAAATAACAATAAAACGAATTGCACATAAAAAAAATGAAACTTTAATATTTCAACGGCGGAAGTTTCCGTTAGATAACAGCTTTTGCTTAAAATACACATCGCAGTTGTGTCCTAAAGCTAAAGCTGCGATATGTTGCACTTTTCTCGTTAGATAAATATCATCATACGCAACGTGTGTGGAAAGTACTCGCTCCAGCGTTGCCATTCATCTCCCAACACCTCCGGGGTGCAGAGCATTTATTATTTGTTTTACATCTCCATCTTAGGTGAAATTGAAAAGTTAAAAGGATGGAACTTACGTACGAGAGTCGTATATTTAAATTTTGCGCTCTAAACAGCCATTTCGTTTGCTGGATTTCGAATAGAAGGATTAGAGGAAACAATGTTATCTATTTTTTGCAGCTTTGTTTGCTGTTAAGCTTCTTTGTTTTTTAAGTGCGCTTTCATTTTCTCGTGCTGTTGTTGAGCTGTAAATCACTTTAAGTATTTTAAGTATGTTTGTATTTTTTTATCATTTTGTGATTGGAACAGGCTATTTTTTAATCCATTTTAGGCAGTTATGATGCATTCACCTCAATCTCTAAGATGGTTCTTTTAACTCTTTGAGGCGCAACCCATTCCCAATGCTGAAAAAAGGGCAGCCGTTGCCATCGCTCGACTTAACTACCAGCAAAATGGCGGACGATCGAAACGTTCATCTCGCGCCACAGATCTATAGACCCTTTTTTGACGCAGCCGGCTGTGCGCGAGCACAGCCGGCTTTCGTAAAAAAAGGGTCTCTAGATCTGAAGCACACGATGAACGTTCCGATCATCCGCCATCTTGCTGGTAGTTAAGTCGAGCGATAGCAACGGCTGCCCTTTTTTCAGCATTGGGCAATCTATCCAGCTGTTCTCGCGTTCTTCCGTTTTTCAGCAGATGTCAGTGCTGTTAAAAATAATCGTGACAGTTTTTTTACGGGAAATGACATGCTAAAAAGTAAAGGATTCTCGTGGAGCTATGTCACCCGCCACTATTTTTATAGAAATCAAATCTATTCTTCGTGACTGGCAACAGTCAAAACGTCAGAGTTTGGTGTCCTCACGGCGAGGACACCGCGCGTTAAAGGCTTAAAAGAAGAAATTTTTATTATATCTCTGGCAATTACATTAACTGAACTTCCTTTTCTAATAATATTAGTGAATAAATACAAATTACTAATAATTGCACCGTAATCTCTATTATCTACATTTTATAAGTTCAATTTATTCTTTCATATTTGATAACCATAGGGACCCACCATGGCCCCCTATGATCAGTAGACAAGGCAATGAACATGATAGGCGTCTGAAGTGTGACGATTCCTCGTTCACACAGACCTTCCTCTGTCAATTAAATGATCTGAAGTTTAGGACGGTTTACTCCAGATGTAGCGTGAATACGCTTTATAACATCCTAAAATGACCCCCGTGCAAGCCACGTCCCCGTAGTCAAATGTCTTTCGAGTAGGCTTGCTCTAACGTGAAGCAATAACATTGACAATCATAATGACTGATTCTTAATCTCAAATATCCGTGTTTTATATATGAAATTTATTAAGCATTCGTTAATGGTCACTGTAAATTTAAATTTACAGCATTACAATAGGTTAGATTATGCTTTTATTACAATAGCTCTAAGTACTAGTGCATTTGTTTTTATTACAATCGCACTAAAAGAAAAAGTGATTTTTTTTATGAAAGGACTTTAAAATTATTATTTGCATTCCAAAAATACTGAAGTGCACTAGCATTGCTATTAAAAGTAGATTTAAAGTTGAGAGCGTTATTTTATTGTTTGATCTTCCATTTTACAGTGTTTCATGAAGAATACAATATGGACTCAAATTGCAGACTTCACATTTGTCTTTATTGTTAAATCTAAAAAACTGGATTCATTGCAGGATAAACTCAAACATCAGCTTATAATGTCTCTCCGAAACCTTGGACAGATTAAATCGGATATCATTACCTATATTAGTCGTATTCTATGATTTCTGATATTACTAACTTGAGCACTACTTAAGGTTTTATATGTTTCTGATTTGTATAATCTGTTTTGAATTTCTATATGTGTGAAATGACCATTCCTGATAGATTATGCGGCTTCGAATTTTTAATTCTTCGATTAACTGGATTATGATAATTTTAATGTGCATGAAGTGATTAGTTTTTCTGTATTTATGGTCAAATATCACGTGACTTTTTCGCAATACACCGTTAAAGTACATCCAAACTTTGGGTGCCTTCAGCTGAGCATAGCCATCTCAGTTCCAATTTTATGAAATTTACCATTAGTGCTAAAAGGTATTATGTCACCTGTATGTTATTTTGTATTTGAAAAATTACTACATTACTTAAAGTTTACGTGAAAAGTTATATAGGTATGTATAAAATGTCACCTTTAACTGTTGTAACTGATAACTGACAGTTAATGTTACTTTTCAGGTTTGGGATGGGCAAACTGGGTACGTACTCCGCTAGCCGGGGTAAGTGGGCCACCAATTTCATTAATGGTTTCAAAGATAGGGCATGTCAAAATGAAGGTTCGCTCTTGGCAACATGATCTCTAGTTGCAGCACTGTTCACAGGTAAATAAATGTAAAACTTGAAATTATATCAATTAATGTAAAAAAATGTAGTTTCATTTTCATTTCCATTTCTTATAGAATTTGTCTCCATATTTACCTACGGTAGCTTTTCATGAAGCATTAAAACAATGGGTCGAATTTTTTAAAGCAACATCCCCAATAACAAAAGCCGGCACTGAGTTTTGTTACAGATTGTTTATTCTCTGAAATGTGCATATTTCAAAATAAAATACTACTTATAATGACCTAATTGTATTTCTTACTAAAAAAAAAGTTATTAAAATTTGGCAAAGCATGGTCGGAAACTGCATTAACAACTTAATACATTTTTAAAAATAATTATTAACAGGTACATAAATAAGTAGTTTCTCTCCGTACTTTAAATTTTCATGGTTATCGTTTTTACCAATGGGACACTCTGTTTGTATATATTTCATTTATTTACACACGCTTTCTCTATATTTTTCCCAAACACAAAATATTAATACTGAGCATGTGTGTCAGAATTCTCTCTTGCAAAAATACATGAATTGCAAAATATATTCTTATTCCGGGTTGTGAGATGGGATTCTCATTTGCAGTAACATTCTGCTAGATATGATTCAACGCGTTTTATTTTAAAAGCATACCTTATTACATTGGGATAACCCTATATTCACAGCACCTGATAAACCGGTAGTATAAATGCATTGCTGAGTATGGACGTGAAATATTTGAAACATGTATTATGTTTCCTTGGTTATATTTTCCAAAAAAAGAGCATTTTTAAAAATAAAAACAAAATTACATTTGTATGTATGTTTAGTTTTTTTAGTATTTTAAGTTGAATATTTTACCGATGTATGGGTTTTCCTTATGGTTTTGAACACATCTGAAGAGTATGGTTTTAGGATAGCATAAACGTATATTTCTGAACTTTTTTAAGTTTGCAAATAAAGAAAAGAAAAAAGAATAGTATTTCTTATTTTTTTATTTTTTGCTTAAATAAGGTACTGTACTATAAGATATGCTCAATATACGCTGTATATTATACAGCATGTGCCAGGATTATTGGGACAAACTTTAAGAGGAGATAGGGAACATCACAATGATTCAGAATTGCACAGCAATGTGGGGTCAAAACGCCGTTTCCACTTACTTCTTAATAATCACTTTGATTAAAGTGTTGTAGCGCTCGACCAATTTCTCAACCAAGTTTAATAAACAATGAGCATGTTTCCAAAAATTTCAACAGTGAAATAAAATATATTTTTTAAATTATCAATTAATATAATTTCAAGTTTCATAAACAATCAGCTTGTTTCCAAAAATTTCAACAGTGAAATAAAATAATTTTTTTTAATTTGTCTCGTGTTTTCCGAGAAACACTGATTAATTTTTGCCGAACAACGTTCGAAAAATTCATTATTATTTCAGCACTTGTTCCAAAGTGATTATTTACAGCTATATGAGGAGGACGTTTCTGATTCCACATTGTTATGTAATTCCTGTTCTTTATAATGTGCACTACCTCTCCTTAAAGTTTGCCCCCAATAACCCTGGGACACACTATGGATGGGACACCCTGGGATGGAAGTATACTACTGGCCAAAAGAGTAGTTTAAAAAGTATAGTAATAAAAATGTCTAACATTTTAGTCATTCAAAGTCATTATTTTAGTTATAGGTTAATGCTTTTACTAAATACTTATCTTCACTGAAATTTTCAGTTATGAGTAATTTAACCGTGACTTTTGTGAAAAACAAATAAGCTTACAGGGAGATCCTACAACATTGAGGAAAATAATTTCAATGATATTTGGAGTAATGTTAGTGAACTGTATGAGTATAATGAGCACAAAATTCTAAGATGTAATAGTCAAAAGCATGCTATGACGTAAGCGATAATACTTTCTACTTGTGCTCTCGATGCACAGGCTAATATCTTTTGCTAGGTAAACTCTCATTTCCTATTTTTGTACTTAGCACTATTTATAATTAAATGATTTATTCGAAAAGTAGTAGATAACTGATTTCTATATATATACGGGCATTCAAAAAGCAAGTTACACCTGTTCCTCCACTAATGGCAATATTGTGAAACAAGACCGAAGCTTAATCAGACGATAGTTCAATTCCACGGCTTCCAACGGTAGCAATTTCATTCGGATAGTGACAATCGTTGGTGCGTACTACGAGAAGGAAATGCCGTGTAAACTGGAAGCTTTCTCCAACGTTGAAGTACGCGGCACACTACGTTCTTGTGGGCAAAACGCTTCAAGCATAGGCATTGTCCTCTTGCATGGCAATGCAAGACCTCACAAGGCACGTACAACACAGGATTTGACTCGCAGCTTTGGATGGGAGGTCTGGCAGCATCCACCGTACAGTCCCGAACTGGCACCCCTTGGAGTAACCTTCCAGTTTAACCGCATTGCCTTCTCGTAGTACGCACCAACGATTGTCACTATCCGTAGGAAATTGCTACCGTTGGAAGCCATGGAACTGAACTATCGTCCGATTAAGCTTCGGTTTTGTTTCGAAATGTTGCCATCCGTGGAGGAACAAGTGTAACTTACTTTTTGAATGCCCGTTGTATATATATAACGATGAGTATTATCGGGGTGTATTCGTGCTTCGAGTATCAGCAGGGAAGAAGTCGACTTACTGAAACATAAGTCCTATCCTTTGTCATTTTTCATGTGTGCAGTCACAGTCGGCGAAGCTGCAGAGGACTTGAGACCCCTCAACGGGCTGCTAAAGTTTCGAGGAAGGTTCATCACGCTCAACACTCACGTTCAAGTTTAGAAAAAGCCCCCTTTTCCTGCGAGTTTTCAGTTAAATAGCCCTGCTTCTGCAGTTCACCACGAGGGGGCTAAGTACTGCTCATTCATTTTAATTGGCATAAACTTTGATTGACAGTTTCACCTATCCAATGGGTAAGCATAATCTGTATAACATCAAAAAAGAGCTCTGGCGGGAGTTCGTGTAGTCAGTAATTTTTATTAATAAGTGGTTTAGTAGATTAAGAAATATTGATGTATATGAAAAAAAGAAAAACACAAAAATTTTGCAAAGGAAAGAATTTGAAGATGTACGAGGCGACTGCGTTGCAACTGTTGCCATAATAGGCTCACGTGTGGATTTATGCAACTTACATACAAAATGCTGTAAAAAGCTGAAGTCAGTTTTGCCGACTTTATTTGAGAATTCAAATTTAGTACTTCACACGAAGCACATTCACACGATATACCAACTATTACGCCAAAGATCATTGATATTTGTTTCTCCAAAGCCTCTTGGTTAGTAGTTTAAAAAGTTGCTCACTAAAGAAAATGCTACATTGGATCACTAATAAATTTAATGAAGATTTAACTTCAACAAGTCCGTAAGCCCTTAAATGTGCAGCATGGATCACAGCATTAGACAAGGCCATTAAAAGACCCAGGTTTCATCAAATTCCACAGTATTTAACTTGAGTCATTTTGTAGCCGAAGTAAATAATACAACAATAAAATGACGCTTCGAATGTAAAAAGGGAGTTAGGAATAAACTGCTTTTTATACATTGATACTGTAGTGCGGAAGTATGAAGAATCATGTACTAAAATTATATGTTGTAAACTCTGTAATATAGTAACAAACCGGTAAAACATTTTAATACTTATGCTTCGTATTAAAATTCTAATATCTGCGAAACTGAATGCATAGGTGTTTACTTTAGTTTTATGTTAAAATATCGGGGGAAGAATTCTGTGTAAATTCAGCTTTTCTGGACTTATTGGCCAAAATATTAAAAATACATTAAATATTTAAAATATATATGTAAGTATATGAAGTGGCACAAAGACGGGGATGCTCTCTGTGTAATGATCTTAAAAGGTATAACTCTAATAGAAAATATAAAAATTACAAATAATATAATATTTATAAATATAATTATAAAAGCATAACATTTAGTGTCTAACTTTCATTCGAATGATATAAAAACAAGCATAACTATTTAATAAAATATTTTTAATTGATATGATAAAATTAATCTTTCAAGAATGAATTCTACTTTTCAAGTTTGTTTGAAACACATTTTTTTTCACCTACCAACACGTATTTATATTTATACATATACATTAATATATTGCATGAAATAAAAGAAAAGCTTGTTTAATTTTCAAAATCATTAGAAATTTTGATCTAGAATGCATATTACTTCACGTAAAAAGATCACTTTTCGAGTAACAAAATGAATTTTCCCTAATTGCATTACGTATTTGCATAAAAGAGGGAAAAAATGTTTATTCCCTAAGGCCGTATTTCCAGTAAAACCTTTATTACAGTGTGTAGTTTTCAAGCAGTTTAAAACAAGGCTCTCTATCAAAAGATTATTTTTTTGTAAATATGCATTTGTTTACCACTAATTGCATTAATAAGATTGCGCACTTGGAATGTAATTCTTTACAGCCTTGGGGAACACTCTTTAAAGGTATTATAATATCACGTAACTGATTTCTTTTAACATGTTTGGATTTATTGTTTTATCATTTTAGATGAAAATCTTTTTAAGTAATATGTTAAAAATCGATGTAAAATTTGGTTATGTATTTGTTTTATGTTCCCTTTTCATCGCAGTGGTTTATTCATTACGATCTACATCAAATACAATTTTTTAAATTGGTATACATGGTATATTTTAATGACACTTCATGTAGCTGACTTTTAATGGCATTGGAAAAAATATATGTTCCAAAACTACACAGTAAAAAAATTCGGAAACGTTACATACTTATAGCGGAAAGGTTTCCGAAAGTATAGCGTAACCTACCGATGCTCTACTCGAACTCACGATTTCGGAAACATAACCCATATTTCGGGGTAAAGTATTTACGGGAGAGAGGAAATCTTTATTTGGGACTTCGCGCGCATGCGCCAAGTGCCAAGAGACGAATAAGAGTGAACGCGTTTTCCCTAATAGCACACAAAGGAGTTGCTGTGACGTCACAATTGTCACAGGACTGTCACATTGTAACTTCTGGCATAGCCCGATTATGACCAACAGGTGTCCCGGGCATTGATGAATTTGGGGGTCCCCATCTATAAAATTTGTTTTCTTTTTCATAATATTTTGACATATAAAAGAATATTTCAGAACAACATTTGAAACTGGGGGACCTGGGCAAAGTCCCGATTTGCCCATGCGGTAATACGGGTCTGGTAACTTGTGAGTGATGTAACTTCACTTTGTGGTCACTGTGAAGTTTATTTGTGACCAGTCACCAGGTGACGTCGCCGGATGAATACTTAAATAAAACGGGTGAATACTTAAATAAAACAGCGCATTATCTCCTGAAAATAATTTATGTGGAAGAAAAAAGATTTAAGATTTTTAATTTATATTTATTAATTATGGTATTTTCTCTCCATTTACAAAATACTTCAAAAAAATTTTAAGTTTCCAAAACAAGCCGTACCACAAATAACTTTTGCAGCAGTCAGTTTACTTATAAAGCAAATTTCGGCAAGAAAACCGCAGCGCCGTGGTACCGTGCTTTCTTCCGTTTGCGTAGGTCCAGCGTTCGATTCTGGCTCTGGTCGCTAGTCCTCACCACTCATTCCGACAGAGTTTGGTGCTGCCATCTAGATTAAGATACTCGAAACGCTTCATCTAGTGCATGTTACTTTTTTCTGAAAAACTCGGAAAGGTTACTCGTTAATTCGGAAACCTTTCCGAAGTACACGGAGAGGTTACTCAATATTTAACCAAAATATACAGAAACGTTACCCATCTTTTCCAGAAACCTTACCTAAATGCAGGAAAATAGATAAATATGTTTCCGACATATGCGGAAACGTTTCTAAATACTTTACCCGCATGGTTCGGAAACGTTTCCGCAATTTTGAACTACAAGAGCTGCCCATTTTTTGGGGTAACGTTTCCGAATTTTTTTTTACCGTGTAGTAGTTCAGTAAAAGAAGACATCCAAAAATATACAGCTGTTGCAGTTTATAATTCGTGTGAAATGTTGGAAAAAGTCTGTTTTTAGTTGCAGTTATTTTTAGTCGATTGACCAATATAAAAGGTAGTGGTTATGGTTATAGTAGGAAAAAGTGAAAACATGTAGAGCATTAGATGGTTAAATATTCGTATTATGTTTGAAATTAGTTTTCTTCATTTATCATGCGCTGTGTGAACATAATGAGTTCATGAGAATTAATATTGTTTAAAAAAATCTTATATCAAATAACGAATTAAAATTTAACCAATTGGTTTCTGAAGTCATATACATTTTTTTATCACGTCTCAGATCCTTTAGTTATTCTAAACATATTTAAATATGTCTATATTAAAATTCTATACCTTACAATGTTTGGGCTGTTATATTCTAAATCCCGTGCAAAATACTTCATTAGAGTGTATAATATTCCGTGTATAATATTTCATTGCAAGCTACATTCCTACCTCAGCCCTGAAGGTACCATCCCCACTAATCAAAATCAATCAAAAATTTTTAAAAATGTAGTGATACTTAAAAGAAAAATATTTTATTGCTTATCCAGAATTAAGGTATGAAAATTACATTAATTAATTTAATGATTTGGCATGTTTTAGCATATTTAGACATTTTATACAGTGTTTCTCTTTTCCATGCACAATTATTTTTTAAAAAACAAGTATTCCGAAGCATAATAAAAGTTGATACTTCAAAGCAATTTTGTACTAATTTTGGTTCCTGCCCTTGGTAATGTGCACGGAGAAAACGGAAAATTTTACGGTTTTGAAATTAACGATATTAATAAAAGACCCACATCTTATAAATAAAAATGAAATTATGTTTGTTTGTCTGTTTGTTTGTTTGTTTGTGAATTTGATTCGTATACAAATCCACAAAAATGGACCTATCGGCCTGAAATTTAGCACAGATATGTAAAATAATATATAATAAATCATAGTCCACTTTAAAACTTTGAAAGTCCACCCGTTCCCGGAATTTAAGAGATTTTTTATGCTCTTCACGCAAAACTCTTTCCGTAATTGTAACCCCTGTAGTGAAAAAAGTGTGAAATAAGGATCGTGGTTGCCATGTGTGGCGATTTTGCCGAATAAAATGTCGTTCGTATACAAATCCACAAAAATGAACCTATCGGCCTGAAATTTAGCACAGATATGTAAAATAATATAGAATAAATCGTAGTCCACTTTAAAACTTTGAAAGTCCACCCGTTCCCGGAATTTAAGAGATTTTTTTATGCTCTTCACGCAAAAAGCTTTCCGTAATTGTAACCCCTGTAGTGAAAAAAGTGTGAAATAAGGATCGTGGTTGCCATGTGTGGCGATTTTGCCGAATAAAATGTCGTTCGTATACAAATCCACAAAAATGAACCTATCGGCCTGAAATTTAGCACAGATATGTAAAATAATATAGAATAAATCGTAGTCCACTTTAAAACTTTGAAAGTCCACCCGTTCCCGGAATTTAAGAGATTTTTTTATGCTCTTCACGCAAAAAGCTTTCCGTAATTGTAACCCCTGTAGTGAAAAAAGTGTGAAATAAGGATCGTGGTTGCCATGTGTGGCGATTTTGCGAATAAAATGTCGTTCGTATACAAATCCACAAAAATGAACCTATCGGCCTGAAATTTAGCACAGATATGTAAAATAATATAGAATAAATCGTAGTCCACTTTAAAACTTTGAAAGTCCACCCGTTCCCGGAATTTAAGAGATTTTTTTATGCTCTTCACGCAAAAAGCTTTCCGTTATTGTAACCCCTGTAGTGAAAAAAGTGTGAAATAAGGATCGTGGTTGCCATGTGTGGCGATTTTGCCGAATGAAATGTTTTAAATTCTGAAAGTAAAAATAAAAGAATAATAATGATTTTTTTTTTGTTAGTTTATATTCGTAAGGTTATTTTTTTTAAATTATAATATCGTTTGCATGGGAAATCAGAGCAGGAATGTAATGCTTTACACGCAAAACAATAAGAATTGAAGATTTCCGAGGCTAATAGGTAAATTTTTTTAGTTTGGCGAAAAAATAAAATGGCTGAAATATGGATTTTGAGTAAGTGAGTTCTAGCGGTTTGCACAGTTTTCGTCTTGGCGCAATTTATTGAGAGCTTAAGGAAATAGATTTTTGAAAACAAGTGCAAAGGTTTTATTAGAATACAGCGTTAAATTTTAATGATCCGTGAAGAAATAATGCAGTTATTAAGGGATTTCAAGCGATCTAACTTCAGAATTCCCGCCAATTGAGTACATTGATTTAAGTTGGGGGAATTCCGCCAAATTTCAGAAAATTGAAATCTTCTCATTTAGTACATCGGAGTAACGATGAATAAAACACATTATAGTTGATAATTAAAAAAAAAATCGGCTGTATTAAGGGATTCCAATTTTCAAATAAATGCGTGCTACTCTTTGGCGGTCGAACCATTTCCCATATTGATTGCTGCTGTCAATGCTTCGAATGATTCCCTGAAAAAACTCTTGCAAAATGGCGTATGTTGGTACTTTGGCGAGGCTTAGATTTGAAACTGGATTTTATTTGAGACTGGTATATATAATAACACTGGTTATAGATAAAAATGACTGTTGGTATGTGTTTATGAGGTTGAAAAACTCCAGCACCGTTGAGCACCGTTGCACGATGAAATTTGGTTCACCTAAGTCTTTTATGATGGAGAAGGTTTTTATGCTATCCGTTTTCCTTAACTTGCCACTTGGTGCCGCAGCACAACGTTGAATTCTATTCCGTTTAGCCGTTTGCTATGCGAATATCGTCCAACCGATTTCGATGAAGTTTGGTACACGCGAGTATTAGAACACGGAGAATATTTTTCACTATCCATTTTGCTGTAACTTGCCGCTAAATGGCGCTGCAAAGCATCAACTTCTATACCGTTCGACCAATCGGCATAAAATTTTTTATACTTACACATTTGAGCACGAAGAATATATTATAACTGCGTTCCTTTTGATGTTACTCACCACTAGATGACACTGCAATGCATTATTATTTTAACTCGCCACTAGATGACGCTGCAGCAGGCCAAATTCTTGACCATTCAAACGGTCGCTATGAAAATCAGTATACATAGCTATTTGAACAATGAGAATATTTTGGCGTTATCCATTTTGCTATAACTCGCCACTTGACGGCGCTGTAGCAAATCATTACTTTATTGAACCACTAGATGGCCCTGCAGTGTATCACTTCTTGACTGTGCAAATAATCGCTATGAAAATAGGTATACATAGATATTTGAACACGGGAAAGAGTTTGGCGCTATCCATTTTCCTATAACTTGCCACTAGATGTCGCGTCAACACATGAACTTCAGGACTGTCCAGCCGATAGTCATGAAAATTCGTATACATCGATATCTGAATGCGAAAAATATTTTCGCCGTATCCGTTTTGCTAAAACTCGCCACTAGATTGCGCTACGCCGCATGGCCTTCTGCACCGTACAAACGATTGCCTTGCAATTCGGTATGCAAGATTATTGGACACAATATAACGCGATATCCACTTTGCTATATCTGTTTATTACAATGAATAGTAATCACCGCAAATCGTAATATCAAAAAGTCCATTCATTCCCGTGCGAAGAACGGGTACTTCAGCTAGTATATTATAAACTTAACTGATAATTCTAGTTAGGATAATATTTATAAAAATATACTCCAACTTTAACTTTTAATGAAATACCTAACAAAAAGATTCATTACCACTCTTCAAATGTTAGCGGGTTTCAAATCGTAATGATTTTATGCCTCACAATTACGCATTCAGTAACCTAGAGAGTTATGTATTAAGCAGGTAATCGGGAAAACTAACTTTAAACGGAGAATGTGAAAAATGTGCAAGTTTTTAAAATTGTGAGTAAATTGTAATATTTTGCAAGTTCAAGTTTATTTTCATTTCACTGTTCAAACGAACTACACAGTTTATAATCAAAAGAGACTGAGACGAAGTTTAAAGATTTAAGTATTTATTTTGAGCATACCCAAACATTCAAGTTATTAGAATTTAATCATAGTATGCACTATAAAATGGAATAATACTTAATTGCTTTTTATCATTATGGAACATAGTGGGTAAAATAGAATTTAGAAATTATAACCAACTTAATCGTTGGTCAGCTAAAACGCATATAATAGAAGCAGAATAATTCGAACGTGATTGCATGATGAGTTTGAAGTATAATTCACGGGACCATTAAATTTTCGAGGAATTGTAAATATACTTTCTACTTAAGTCAATACAGTACTTATAAAAGTGTTCTGTGCAATTAAAAATATTACAAGATAATTTAGATTTTAAACTTGAATGAAGTCAAAACTCTTTAGAATGAATCAGATTCAATTAAATTTACTAGCGTTGACAATTTAAAACAAAAGCATATTATTGTAATTTGTTAAATGAAAAAGGCTAGAACTTATGTGTTTCATTTTATCATATGCGAATAGTTGTATATTAAAATGAAATCAGAAGTTTCTACTAAATTTCTAAAAAAATATGTTCTCTTTAAATCTCTTTCCGGCATTTTGTGTTAATTTTGTCATAACAACAAAGCTTGACTTTTTTTTTTTTCCAGATTAAGCTGGAACTCATGGGGGCATATTTTTATAACAAATGTTTATAATTGTTTTAATCTGCTATTACGTCATTTAAAATTTTCCTTAACTAGTTAAACCATCGGTATTTCCTTCCTTTACTAAATTTAGAATAAAACGATAACAAACATATCTAGTTCTCTTTAGAATGTTTTATTTAATAAAAATGTGATGTGCACTTTTATTTAATGCGTTTAAAATAATGTAATTTTGCGGAAAATTAAGTTTGTTGATTTTTTTATGTAATTGTAAAGTTTGAACTTTGACATATGAGTTGTATTTCTATGTTACGATTGCATGAAGTAAATTACGTCATACTGGTGAAAATGGGGCAGATTGTTTTGCTTGCTTACGCGAGGCATCTGCCTACAGGACTGGGTGCCTTATTAGAGGGACTTTTTAAGGGTTTGTAAGACATATTCAAGTTACATCTAGAGATAACTAATCAAAAATGTGCACCGTTAAGTTGACAACCGTGCGGTAGGCCTGAACGCATGACCTTCCACACTTCAGTCGTCTACCATGCTCAGTGCTTTATCCAATCAGCCATGGTGGGGCCGAAATATTTATGCAAAGTATTACAGCTCTCGGATATTATTCATAATTCACATTAAGTACAAAGCATTGATTAAACCAGATCGACCAGATACTATTAACTGGTCGATTTTTATTAGTCATGCACTCAGCAAAAAAGTGCTGGTATAATAGAGATGTGCAATTTATGTCTCATTATCAAAAGATTTTATGTATATGTATACACAAATTTATAACCCCAAGTATTTTCTATGTAATATATATCTTCTCGTGTTCTTTTTCACATGGGATAATGGGGCGCAAAATGATCCCCTTAAGATGTAAACTTGCATAAAATAACATACATGTTAAATAAAACTTCGCCCCTTTGCCACAATATTATACACCATATTTTGCATCATAAACATCTTTCAATAATATCTTAAACCCAAACTGATTAAGACTAAAATATAGAATTTTGAAATTAGTCCAAAGAATCATTTTACCCTCACTCAAGGGTGCCCTTACCCTCAAATGATCCTTCATTTGAAAACAATTGAAAATTGTTTTCTATCGGCAAAATAAAAGATGTAAAATTAATTATGACTATACATAATTAAATAAAATAATTTTTACAATCATATAGCATACATAATTTATTTTATGAAAATTTAAAAATAAAAAAAGTGTCACAAACAATAAAATGGATTACTTAAAAATTATAATTCAAAAATTATGGCCAAAAATAAACGCAGAAATAAATAAGTAGTATAAATAATGTAATTTTAAGTCACGCATTTTGAAAACGTCTGAAGGACGGCCATGATGATTAGGACCCGGTACTACAGTTTCCTCAGTCGGTGGATAATTTTACCCCGCAGTATGGCTGCCCGCTTTAAGTCATATTATTCGAGCTTGCCGAGAAACATAACAAACTAAAAAAGTGTAATTCACATCTAAAATCACATACTATTCAGTAAACCAAGTCACATATCTGTGCATTAAAGACTTTATTTCTAAATAAATAGGAATTTAGCTTTTATCTTATAAGAGGTATGATCAAACGCAGTTTTTTAAAGAATTCTACTCAGACACGAAATACACCGATCGCTTAATTATTGCCACTGCTTCTTCTTGACTTGGCACGACTATTTTATGTGTTACGTAGATGATAACACTGCCTGTCTGGAAGAAAACATGTGTGGATCCTTTTGCCCGCTAGGATCATTTTGGGTCACCTTCCCCTATATAAAATCACTGTTCTTGGTTATAGATATACATAAATTGAAAAGATGCCAACGTAAAGATTATTGCGATTCTCTGCAACGAAACTTGTTATTGATTGCAGATTCGAGAAATTCATTTTAAAAAGTGATGCGCCGTAAAAAGTTTCATAACTTTTTCTAATTTTTAAACTTGGCGTAGATAAATAGTATGCATGTGCATGTGTTATTTTGCGTACATTTATATTTTAAGTTATTTTTTTATATTTTAATGAAATATATGTACACTTCTGGGCTCTCATGTACATAGATGTTTACTTACGACCCATATTGTCTAACAGAAATATTATAGCACGTTCAGAAAGAAATGTTATTGATCATAACCCATAAACATATAACATATTTTTGAATTTTTTTAGGTTTTATAAATTCAGAAAATAAATACTGTTACTACAGACAGCAACTATTTTTTTTCTTATGGCGGTATTTCTATATGTTTTTAAATCAAATGCAACAAAGTGAAATTTCTTGATAAAAATATATATTTACGCATATTCATTTTCTTTTCTAAAATGAAAAGAAATGTTAGAAAGATGGCTAAACATATTATATGCATGTAGCTTATTTCTGTTTATAGCTTAATAAAACTTCAAGTATTGAATACATAAATCAAACGTAAAACAGAGATACGATTTAAAGTGACATTTTAAAATGAGAAATTTTGAAATATTAGAGTAAACCGGTACACGAATGCTGGATGCATAAAAAATACTTCTTTTTATGAAATTGAAGGTATTTTTAAGTCTTAGTCTTTCTTCGGATATATTCAATAGAAATATGAGAAAAAAAATGCAATGTGATTACAGGATAGTACATTTAAAATTAAATTCATTTTTATTTTGTTAATTTCAAAATAAAGGACATTGCATTAAATTGCAAATTAAAGGTAATCGAATGATTATCATATATTTAAAATAGTTAAATATAGAAATATCTTTCAGACAGTGGTTTAAAGCGAAGTAATTGATGCATATGGTGTGAAATGAAGTGATTAAATTGTTGAAATTGAAGCAGGTAAATATAAAGTCAAAAATTATTTTGTTTTGTTTTCAAAGCTTTAATACAAATCTAAATTAAATAATGCTACTAAATTTACATTACAGAAATACACTAGTGTCAGTTTCACTTCGTTTTTAATGAAATTACTAAGAGTGTCAATTACTTTCAATATTAAAGAAACTCAAATACGAAGTTCCAATTGTTTTCTGCATTAAAGAAACTCTTATATGAGGAAAGAAAACAAAATTCAATGTGATTAAATATGTATACGTAAACTATATAAATGAGCCTCCAGAAGCTTTTCCGGCCAACCGATCAAAAAGAAATTTTACATATTGACATTTAAAGGTACATACTCGAGATTGGAATTATTTAAAATAAAAAATCTCTCACGGTTGTGGTTACAGTGAAAGTATTTCGAAATTTTCCAATGGAAACAGACACATCCTACGAAAATTGATCAGCGCATTCAAAAACCATAACAGCGTTGGAACGACTCATGCACGCCGAAAGCTGGCGCCGTGTATCATTGGAAAAGAAAAGTGCTGTATATAGAACCACTGACATCTGAAGAGAGGAAAGGGAATTGTTTTTATTGGAATTAAAAGTTTTCAAGTGTACTACTGTTACCTTAAAATTTATGGTAGGGTACTTCATGAAGAGACTGACCAGGTTTATTCTTCGTTCTTTAAAATCAATATACTCACATGTATTTTAATTTTTACGATGCATGCATGTAGTTCATAACCAATAGCAAACTAAAGCAGAAGATCATAGCTTTAAATGAATTTCTTTAATATTTTTATTTTAAATGATTGCTATGTGGTCCTTCTCACTAGCAGTTGTGAAATAATTTCAAATATATTCCTTTTGTAAGCTTTAATTTTCATAACATGAAAATTAATCTAACTTACACTCAGTTAGTCAGGCAAGATATGTATTATTGAGTGACTTATAAATATATGAAACTAAAATGCGTTTTTTGAATTCTTAATAGATTCAAACACTATAAAAATGTTTTTATATAATACTAGTTGAAGAACCCGTTCTTCGCACGGGAATCAATGGACTTATTGATATTACGATTTGTGGTGATTACTATTTATTGCAATAAAGAGATATAGCAAAATGGATATCGCATTATATTGTGTTCAATAACTATGCATATTGAATTTCAAGGCAATCGTTTGTACGGTGCAGAAGGCCATGCGGCGTAGCGCAATCTAGTGGCGAGTTTTAGCAAAACGGGTACGGCGAAAATATTCTTCGCATTCAGATATCGATGAATACGAAATTTCAGGACGATCGGCTGGACAGCCCTGAAGTTCATGTGTTGACGCGACATCTAACGCGAAACTCTTCCCCGTGTTCAAATATCTATATACATATTTTCATAGCGATCAGTTGCACATTCAAGAAGTGATACACTGCAGCGCGATCTAGTGGTTAATTAAAGTAATGATTTGC
Source organism: Cheiracanthium punctorium (assembly GCA_038373885.1). Taxonomy (NCBI): domain Eukaryota; kingdom Metazoa; phylum Arthropoda; class Arachnida; order Araneae; family Cheiracanthiidae; genus Cheiracanthium; species Cheiracanthium punctorium. Next base: position 834,163 of record JAWZYV010011764.1, read on the forward strand.
TACAGTGCCGTCAAGTGGAGAGTTATATCAAAATGGATAACGCCAAAATATTCTCATTGTTCAAATAGCTATGTATACTGATTTTCATAGCGACCGCTTGAATGGTCAAGAATTTGGCCTGCTGCAGCGTCATCTAGTGGCGAGTTAGAATAATAATACATTGCAGTGCCATTTAGTGGTGAGTAACATCAAAAGGAACACAGAATATATTCTTCGTGCTGAAATGTGTAAGTATAAGAAATTTTATGCCGATTGGTCGAACGGTATAGAAGTTGATGCGTTGCAGCGCCATTTAACGGCAAGTTACAGCAAAATGGATACTGAAAAATATTCTCCGTGTTCTAATATCAGCGTGTACCAAATTTCATCGAAATCGGTTGGACGATATTCGCATAGTAAACGGCTAAACGGAGTAGAATTCGACGTTTTGCTGCGCCACCTGGTGGTAAGTTAGAGGAAAACGGATAGCATAAAAAGATTCTCCATGATAAAAGACTTAGGTGAACCAAATTTCATGTTCAAACGGTGCAACGGTGCTCAACGGTGCTGGAGTTTTTCAACCTCATACACGCATACCAACATTCATTTTTATCTATAACCAGTGTCATTATATATCCCAGTCTCAAATAAAATCCAGTTTCAAATCTAAGCCTCGCCAAAGTGCCAACATACGCCATTTTGCAAGCGTTTTTTCAGGAAATCATTCGAAGCATTGGCTTAGCAGCAATCAATAAGGGGAATGGTTCGACCACGAAAAAGTAAAGCAAGCCTTTATTTGAAAAGTGGAATCCCTTAATACAGCCGAATTTTTTAAAATTATCAACTATAACGTGTTTTATTCATCGTTACTCCGATGTACTAAATGAGAAGATTTCAATTTTCTGAAATTTGGCGGAATTCCCCCAACTTAAATCATTGTACTCCATTGGCGAGAATTCTGAAGTTAGATCGCTTGAAATCCCTTAATAACTGCATTATTTCTTCACGGATCATTAAAATTTAACGCTGTATTCTAATAAAACCTGTGCACTTGTTTTCAAAAATCTATTTCCTTAAGCTCTCAATAAATTGCGCCAAGCCGAAAACTGTGCAAACCGTTAGAACTCACTTACTCAAAATCGATATTTCATCCACTTTATTTTTTCGCCAAACTAAAAAATTTTACACATTAGCCTCGGAAATCTTCAATTCTTATTGTTTTGCGTATAAAACATTTCATTACTGCTCTGATTTCCCATGCACACGATGTTATAATTAAAAAAAAATAACCTTACGAATATAAACTAACAAAAAAAAATCATTATTATTTTTTTATTTTTACTTTGAGAATTTAAAACATTTTATTCTGCAAAATCGCCACACATGGCATCCACGATCCTTATTTCACACTTTTTTCACAACAATTACAGAAAGGGGTTACAATTACGGAAAGCTTTTTGCGTGGCGAGCATAAAAAATCTCTTAAATTACGGGAACGGGTGGACTTTCAAAGTTTTAAAGTGGACTACGATTTATTCTGTATTATTTTACATATCTGTGCTAAATTTCAGGCCGATAGGTCCATTTTTGAGGATTTATATACGAATCAAATCCAAAGCTAATACTCTTATTTTACATGGTGTACAATTTGCCAACTCCACAAAAAATTTTAAAGATTAAGAAGTACAACACATAATGATTGTGATCGCGTTCTAATATCTCAAGATACAGTATGGAGCACCAAGTCCTTCACCACACTCTTAACTTTGGGACAACTGCCGCTATATTCATGTAAAAGGGACATCTAGATATAGTAAAATAGCCATGTGCTACTGAATGAAACCAACTACTGTGCCACCTGGTGGGAAACTTCAAAGTTATCATTCTTATCTCGAAAACAGAATAATATAGGGAACAAAAGTGATTTACAAAGTTCTAGAGCATCATAGATTTAGTACAGAAAGACATCTTATGGACATTAATTCGAAGGAAAGAACGGCTGTGCATTTGTTTGTTGACTTCCTACACTATTACGTAAATAAACGATCTGAGAAGGAAAATAACAACTTGTTATAGGAGAATTTTACCTTTATTTGAGATGTTGAAGCTTGTCACCGTCTGCTGCGATGCAGATTTGGATCCTTGTTTGCACGCTGAAAACATTGAAGCAAAGAACATGATACATTGGCACAAGAGTCCGTAATGTGTCTTTTAAGTTCCTGCAATATTTGTGGAGAGGTAACAAATACCTACTGCGTCAGTTATCTCCCAGGACAAAGCTCATGTGATTCAGATCAGTTGAAAGCGGAACTCTTCGAAACCGCCATACCCCAATTACTTAGTTCCCAAATTCCTTGAACAGGTACTGCTTCACTGAACTCCTATTGAACCACCCTCCTTTTCAGTGTTGATCACAAGAGGTACCACTGTGCCACATTGCGTTGCAGTAACAAAATAACAAAAAAATGCATGTTTTGAACCATTCTGCTCTTCATATTAATATACCCAATGTGTCTTTTCGTACTAAATCGCATATACCGGCGGTTTTACAACTTTGTAAATCATGTTTCTTCCCCAACTCTTTCCATATAAGGGACCATATAAATATTGAAATTTAAAATTATAGGTTTTAATTTCATCTACTGGCATAATGCGGAGAAAGAAGCAAAATTAATTTTAGAATACTAATTTTTAAGCAAAGGGTTATAACAGGCCTCTATAAAAATCTGTACGGGGTCAGACTTACTCAATCGTACATGTGTAGCATGCAGATGTGTAACACCGACCAATTCTACGCAGAGTACAGGAAGAGTTTTTTAAACGATGCATATATTTGCATTGCAGACGGAGGCGCCTATTTTGAGAAAACGTTACGGTAACAGGATTTCTAGAATTATTTTAAGTTTCTGAAATAAACATATTCGTACTTTAAAATGCTTCACTTTCTAATTTAATGTTTAAAGAAGTTTTTTATTCTCTCCTTCCTTTTTGTTTAGTTATTTAACACCAGTTCATTTAAAAAACTCTCAAAGAGTTCTATTTTCAGTATAAGCTATATCTTCATGTTAATTTAATGGGTACACATAGTTAAACGTTAATCTTCTTTATGGCAATCTGCAATCATAAAAAAATTATGAAATTTCTAATAAATATAATACAAGGCTCAAATCCATGTACATTATTTTTTCCCAAATTCATTTTTTATATAAACCCTATTTCGAATCTCGAAAAGTGCTCTAACTTTAAACAACTATGTGAATTTTTGTCGTAGAAGGACGATTTTTTTTATGGCGCATGAAGTTATATAAATAATTTTTTTTTTTTAATAAATATAACTGATAAGAATGGCGGAATGTATAAAAGTTTAAATTTCGTAATTTTTATGGGTATTAATTTATTGAGTTCGATTGTTTCTGATATAATACATTATACAATTTAAAGCAGAGTTAATCTACCGTCCTATGGAGGCATTGGTGGTCAGTCTCTTCTCAGAAAGGCTTTATATGGATTTTATATGATATATATATATATATATATATATATATTACAAATATACATGCATGTATGTACGGCATGTAATTGTACATCAGATCATTTTTTCACAATTTAAAACAAAATCAGTTGTGTTAAAGAAATATCATAAATCTTACAGACTTGATATACACATTTTAGCCGACGTCTTAAAATGTTTAACTTGAGAAGAAGAATTTTATGTGACTTCCACAGTTTATAAAGAAGAATTATTCTCTTGTGTATTTTTTAGTAAAAATATCTTAAGTCCATGCATAATTCAAAAGCCGTTGAAAATAACTACGGTTGTAAATGCAAAGAACAAATTGTTAAAAGCAGCCGCATGTTATTTTTTCCTCTTGTATAGATGAAAGTAGTTTGCTTAAAAATGAAAACAATTTCTGCCTGTTTTCTAAATGTATAATATCAGAATTAAATGTTTTACGCATGTAAAAAAGATAGTAATTTTGCTTTTCGCTCTAATTATAGAAACTGAAAAATAATCGCAAATATTAAGAAGACCGGAAAGTAATACACACACACACACACACACACACACATGCATATATATATATATATATATATATATACAGGGTGTCCAGCCTTAATGTGACCCAGTAGCTAAATCCCGAACCGTTCGGTTTAGATATGAACTTCCAGTTTAAAAAAATGTTTTTAAAAAGGTAAAGAATGTTTTTACGTGCTTTTCGAACCAAAAAACCCATTTAGAAAATAATTACAAAAATTAAATTTTTATACGGTCCTCAGGTCCTATCACTTACATTTAGGAAAAGATACAGTACACAGAAACAAAGTAAACACAAAAAGTTTCATTTTATTACGATAAAAACTGACCGAGTTATGGAACTTCGAAAATCATACATTTCATCCATTTTCTGGGCCATTTTCAAGAAGCTAGTAAGGACCGTCTTGAAAATGGCCGAGAAAATGGATGAAATGTATGATTTTCAAAGTCCCATAACTCGGCCAGTTTTTATCGTAATAAAATGAAACTTTTTGTGTTTACTTTATTTTTGTGTACTGCATTTTTTCCTAAATATAAGTGATAGGACCTGGGGACCGTGTAAAAATTTAATTTTTGTAATTTTTTTCTAAATGGGTTTTTTGATTCGAAAAGCATGTAAAAACATTCTTTACATTTTTTAAAACATTTTTCAAACTGTAAGTGCATATCTAAGCCGAACGGTTCGGGAATTAGCTATTGGGTCACATTAAGGCTGAACACCCTATATATATATTGACATAAAACTAAAACAAATAAATTTTAAAACAGTTTTTTAAAGCAAACACAAGCTGTTACTAAAATTCATGTTTGTTAGATTTTGGCAAGAAATTTATAAATAATAGTTTTTTTTTTTCCTTTTAGGAAAGATGATTTCCGTACCCGGTTTTTCATGCCTATTCTCCTGCGAGACCGACATTCAAAATATTCTGATTTTGAATTTTGTAGTTTTTTACAGCAATAATTTTAGAAATATATCGTTTTTTCTTTGAAATCACATGGGATATGCTAAAAGAACTCTTTGTATTTGAATATGTTACGAGTTTTGCCAAATGCAATCTAATCTAGAACTTATCTTAAAAAAATGCACTTATAAGCTAAATTTCGCACATATAAGAAATAGCTTCAGAAGCTTCGGTTAGGTGAAATATTGCCATGAGAATAAAATACATTACTTTTAGATCTCTCTAATAAGTATGTCATTCGGTTTGTAATTGGGTTGGGCGATGCCGATAGTTGAATAGGCCTATGATGTATATTTATGTTAGGCCTTTTTTTTTAATAAACATGTCTTTCAGTCAGTGGTTTTTTTTCTGCATCCAAAACTTGGAAGATATTTTAGTACAATCGTACTTCAACTCTTCTCAGCAAATGTTGGCGCAAAAAAATTTTCAGAATTTCGTAGGTTTTCCCTAAATATAAGTCATCGTAAAGTCCACACAGTTTTAAAGCTTTCTCTTATGTTATATGATTAATGTATTATAATGAATGAAACTGGAACTTGATTTAAAATGTAAGAAATAGTTAAATGGGAAACTGAAGGTGTCACAATAATAAAACGGTTTGAAAAAATATAATTTAATCCATTCAGCTATAAACTATTTGTCAATAAGTATATGGACGCCGACGTATAAGACGATACCTGTGGTCATGATATGTGCCACGCTTTAAGCCATTAAATATTGTGAAGGAAACAACATCGGCATTAATTGTATTCAAGATGCCACACAGACCACAGTTTTCTGATTTTTAGAAAAGTGTAATCTTTCGGCATCACACTTGACCGATCCTTAAGGAACATATCTATGAATTTAAATTAACTAAAAGGCTAACATCAACATTGGCGTATGTGATTTAGAATCGGCAGGCGACCTGTGATTGGATGAATTTAATGTAGCACGACATGGACCCCACATGCTTTAGTGTGCATTAATGTGTTAATTATTTCATTTATTCATGTAGTATGTTATATTTAACTGCATATAATATACTCATTTTCCTAGAAATATAAATACGATAAGAAATCTGTCTTAAGAAAATCTCACAGAAATGCATGTAATGCAAAATTTTCTGACCCCCCCCCCCCTCACAAAGAAATGAAGTAGGGGAATGTGGCACAAAATTAATCTAGTGGGCAAAGCGATATACACATGTTTTCTTAGATATATGTAGCGCTATCTACCGGGTAATACATAAACTAGTTATTCCAAGTGAAGAAGAAGTAATAGCAGTATTCAAGCAGTCACACTATTACACGTCAAAATAGAATTCTTTGAAAAATTTGGTTTTATAACATCTGTTATAATGTAAGCATTACATTTCCTATCTATTTGGATAATCATTCTTGCATTTACGAAAACATGACTTGGCTTACTGAATGGAGTATGTTTCAAGATAGGAATTACACTTGCTAAGCTTGTCAAGTTTCTTCGCGTAATTCAGTAATATGACCCAAAGTGGGTAGCCATATTGCCGGATAAAACCATCCATTGACTGAAGAAACTCCAGTACCGGGCCCTAGTCATCATGGAAGCCCTTCAGACTTTCTCAAAATGCGTGACACCCCATTAAATTATTTAATTTATTTCTGCATTCATTGTAGGCCATGCTTTCTGAATTATATATTCTGAAATATTCCATTTTATAGTTTGTGACACATTTTTATTTTCGAAATTTTCATATAATAAATAATGCATGCTATATGATTGTAAAACTTATTTATTTCATTATGCATCGTCAAATTACTTTTACATTATATTTTGTCCATACAACACAATTTACAATTATTTTCAAGTGAAGGATTATTTTAAGCTTTCGTGTAGAGTAAAATAATCCTTTTCACATTTTTTTTTTCACTCAGTGTGCTTTTAAAATATTAGTAAAATGGTTAATGGTGAGAAATATAGCGTAAAATGTGAAAGAAAAGGGCCAAAGTTTATTTAAACATTTATGTTATTTTATACAAGTTTTCACCTTAAGGGGGATCGTCCTTCCTCTACATTAAAAATATATTAAGATTAATTCTTGATAGATGTGATTTTAATAACTGCAATTTTTCAGTTTGCGAAACCAATAAAAGTTTTCTGATTGCCAGAGCCTCGAAAAGGATAGAAAGATACGGAAGCTGAATGGCCGATGCAGATTTACCAAATATAACTTCAACTACTAAGAAAAAAAATCACTTACAAGAAATAACGTGTAAAAGAAATTTAAATGTTAATTTCGCGAAAAGTCAAAAGCTTATAATCGTTAAAGTACAACTACTTTTTCTTTTCTCGTATAATTTCACAGAATGTAGGGTTTTTCCTGTTAAAGGCAAATTTTTTTGCCAGAATCCCCTTTAAAACACTTTCTTTAAAGAAAACGAGTGCACTTTAAGAATTTACCAATAATTTCAAATAGTATAAAAAATATCTATTTCAGAAAAGAATTAGTAAAATTTCGTTAAATGTTAATTTTTTTAACAGTAAAATATGTGCAATCATTAAGACATAAACCCTTTTTTATTTATGCTACAAAACAAATTTGCCAGAATTTACATCATTTTACTGCTGAAGACAAATGTTCTAACAGAATAGCTATTCCCTTTAAAACACACTAGGTGTTCTCTCAGGAAAACATTCATGTAAATCCACGATTCCTACGGTTATAATTAAAATTATTTCTCGGTAAGGTAATATTTCGCGCAAACTGCTCCCGTTGACAATGATTTATTGGCATAAAGTCAATAACATCTGATACGATACTTAGCTTTGTTCTGCGTCTGGAAGTCCGCACTGTCAAATATCTAGATTTCGGATTAATCAGCCTGCAGAAATCTGATTACCGATATCAGGGGACAGCAAATTGTTACGTTCGAGTTTAAATTAATGAACTGGAGTACACAAGTGTTATATCGTTCCAGAAACATGCCACTTTGCGCAGTTTCGTGGAAGATTCTAATTTATAGACACTTTCTTTGTATTGGATTATGTTTAATATATGTGCACAGGGAAAATCAGGACCCTGACAAAGTTCAGTGATTTGTTGGTGAAGTATAGGTTTTATTAAAGTTTGCTGTTGAAAGTTTTAAGGCTTGTTTCTGTTTATATAAATATATAACTGAAATTTTTAGAGGAGGTTTAGTAAGCGTATAGCTTATTTGTTTCATTAATTGGTTAATGTACTTTTTCGTGTAAAAAGAAATGTCATGGGTAAATAAATGTGTATAAAAGTGCAATATTTAGAAAATGACTTGTGGTAATATTCGAGAAAGAACGAAAAAATGTGATTCAAAAAAAGAGGCTAAATATTTAGAATTTAATCCACATATTTGTCAACAAATATAACAAACGGAAGGGTAGTATCATACGAATGGTGTTTCATTACAAACTGAAGCAACCGCACATTCAAAGAAAGTCTTTTTTCCTTAAAAAAAGATATTTACTGCAATTAATGTTAAATACAGTGTGATATATCTCGTAATGGTAAAATTTACATCGTAAATTTTACTCCGTAACGTACGAAATCTTTACTGATACAAAACACTATCATTTTGTAAAAAAAGAAAAAAAGGAAAACTTGAATACATGACTTATTACACGTTAGTGCTACAAAATTATTTAAAAACATTTTTATGCCATATAAGGACCATAGATAAAGTATAACCTCAAATCTCTTTCGGTGTAAGTAAAAGGTCGAGACAAAATTATCACGTTGCACAGAGTTAAATGAGCTAAATACATCCTGTTTTTTTTCGGCCATTTTCTATTATTTTCTCCTATACAGTAATCATTCACTTTTCACCTTTCATATTAAAGGTTTACATTTTTAGTTATGTTCTTCTTTTGCTATTAAAATAATCCTGTGAATTTCTAACACAGAAACAGCCCACATCATTAAGCAAATACGCTTGAATACATTTTCCTCACATCATAGGCATATCATCATATCAAATACGTTCTTACCCCGAAAGTGAGTAACAAGCACATGCTCCAGAGATATCATCGCACGGTATTATGCAGTGCTGCTGCCGTCAAAAAATAATAGCATAAGAGAAAACTCGAGATTAAATAAGGCCATTTTAGCAATACTGTTTTCGGTTTGGCATTCATATTCATATGGAAATGAGCAAAATTCAGTTATCTTCCTTTCTTGTGCCATTTCCTAACATCATTTTCGGTACACCCTAGTTTTGTTCAAACTTTTCCAGCACATGTCAATAATTGTACTGAGAAATTACGAAGTATAATTTAATTTCGTACTTGGTGATATAAAAGCTGCTTAGCAAAATTTGTTACATCCTCTTGCATTATTTCTATTATTTTTCCCTATTCAAGAAAGATCATTAGCGTATTTTTTAACTTGTTTACTTCACGAAATAGCCTCTCGTATTGTATGGTGGGTAAAGCACAGTATTACGGTTTCGAGTTCAACTCCCGGCGGTCGGAGTTCGATCCCCGACTGGGCGTGGTTGTCGTTTGTCCGTTAGGGGGTGACGTTGGTCCTCCTACTAAGTGCCTCCATAATAAAGTGGCCAACAATTCCGGCCCGTTTTGGCTAAAGCCTTCCAAGGCAGTGGCCGACCATTGAAAAAAAACTTCTCGAAATAAATGGTTTACACTTACCATCAATCTTTTTTATCTGTTTATTAATTTAACTCAATCTAGCCCCACCATGATCTAATGAATAAGCTAATGAACATTGTAGATGGCTGAAGTGTGAAGGTAGTAGGTTCGGGATATTCTCGAGGTTGTCGATCTAACGGTCTGGAATTTCGGACGGTTTTCTCCATATGTAACGTCAATGCGCTTTAGAATCATTGAAAATTCAAACGCATTCCGAGGCATCCCTAGCCATATTCCCTTCGTGTAGGTTTGCCATAACACATAAACAAGCTAACGCAATCGAATCATAACACAGTCCCCATTATTTAACGAATATTATGTGCTTCCAATACACTTCTTTCATTTCATAGTATTTCTTAATTTACACGAAAACACAAGTAGTATATGCGCCAGAAATATTAACTCACAGCGTATGCAATGTTGTTGCCACCATTAAGAGTGCATTAAATACGCGAGAACTCGGGGTAAAAGAAAGCCAATTTAATAAATACTATTTTTGCCTCGGCATACATCTGAGACGTGATCATGATACGGCAGCGAACAGAATTCAGTTATCTCCCTTTCTGGTTCCATTTCCTATCGTCATTTGCCTACGCCATTATTCTTTTCAACCATTTTGGGGTACACGTCATTTAGGGTCCTTTTATTACGGCTCGTTTTGATAAACGAATTTAATTTTAGAACTTTGTTGAGCGATATGGCATCGGAATGTTTATTTTTATTCGCATATTTCAGAATGTTTGAGTATGTTTTGTGACATTATGATTTTGAAAGTCTGTAAAAAAAAGAAAATATTTTCCTGGTAGTTAGTTGTTGGATTATGTTTTTCATTCGACAGCGTCGTATTTTAATTAAATTTGATGATTTTTCGCTTCAGGTAGTTTCATTTCTCCTATTTTTCTGTATTTGAAAGTATTTTTAATTTAAAAAAAGTTTTGGACCATAATGATAGTGGGTTTTCATTTATTTTTCAAAAGTTAGACAGCGAATGAAGAATGGTTCTGAATAACTCTGAATAAAAAACTGTGATAAGAACTTTTCAGTATATTTTACGTTGTAATTGTGTTTTAAATGTGCAATATTAAACAGTAGCAAAAATAATGTAGTATTTTTAAGCATACCTCATTTTATCTCGTCTTGCCTACACATAAACCTTATGAAATAAAAGAAAAATGCCACCGAAAAATACGCTGCTACATTTTTAATAATCATAACTATCGATAAATATATTAAATGAAAAGAATCTAAATTCGTAATAGTTATTCTTATATAATCATGCGAAACGTTTTTCGAAAGGAAAATGTGTATCGTTTGTTTATTCATCTTTGCTTGAAAATATTTAATAAAAATCATTTCTAAAACAGAAAATGGGTTTGCTATATTTCTTCAAAGTAAAATAATCATTGCCGCAACTATCCACGGTTGGCCTAGGCGTAAGCTACCCAGCTACTCATTCGTGACTATGAGATCTAGCCAGGAGGTCAGCTTTACCCGAAGCTCCCAGTGTTTAGTCCCCAAGCAAATTTAGTCCTCGTTTTATGAATCCACTTATTAAATAAAATTCTGAGTTAAGCTCTCGTATCCAAGGAATCAAACTCAGGACCTTTAGAAAGTCGGAGCAATGCGCTAAACGTTACATCACTGGATTTGAGATATATTTCCAGTTAGTCATAAATTTTTGTAACTTAAAACCCTCCTATATTGATTAAAGTTATGAATTTAAAAAAATTTACAGCAAGGTTATACTTCATGCTTTGGCTATTGTATCAGGTTGTAACGAAAGTTTTCCGCCAGATTGAGTCAGCTCACGCAGTACCCAGCTATTGAACTTATATGTCAAGTTTATGCGATGCTTAGCGCGACTAATGGACATGACACTAAAGTCTAACTCTTTTAGCTAGCTCTCGTGGATGAATATTTTATCTTCTTCCACAAATTCTCGTAGGCGGGCCACATCAGCATCAGTAGTCCTGTCAGAGCGCTCTGCTTCTTTAATATCCTAGTCCTCGTTTTTGAACTTTCGGTGCCAAATCTTGACAGTGTCATATGATACAATAGTAGTACCTTAAGCTGTACACATGATTCAGTGTCATTCTGTAGCTGATCTTTAGCGACAGAACTCAGAGTAAATGATGGATCAATCTGGTAGCGTGGTAGTTCCATTTCAGAAACCTTATACTTAATCACAACGATATTGTTTTACGGATTTCACGACACAGTGCTCTAAAACAAGACTTTTCTTTCAAATAACAAAAATCGTTTTACAAAATATTGGCAAAGACACCAACGCGAACTGCTTGTGCAGGCAATACTTGGAGTGGCAGAAAACTTTCGTTACAACCTAATATATGCCTCCATTTTGTCTCGTAAATATACCTTATGATGTAAGTAGAAATCAATCAATGTTTAGACCAAATAAAAATGCATTCATGTAATGATGCACTAAAGCCGTGTTTTGCGATTAAAAAAATATTGTTTTCATGCGAACTCAAATAAAAAATTAATAAAAGGTGGCTTTTCGAGAGACTATTATGTATATATGTGCATATCTTCTCATCCTCCTCCTCAAAATCCGTACTAAATGAAATTTGTAGTTCTATTTCTCACAAAAATAGCTTAGAATTTTGCATGCTGCTTAGAGTTTTACATTTTTTTTGTAGAAAACATTTATCCAATATTATCCTGTAATTATTTTACTCACAACCCTCATATGTTAAATAAATCCCAACAATTCAAATTTTTGCAAAAAGTTTCAGTTTCAAGTTAGATTTAATAATCTTAACTCATTAGTACTAAGAAAAAAATATTCTGAGTTGTGATTTTCAAAAGTGCCGCCTCTTTCTTTATAGTAAACATATCAGAGATCATATATGGTGTAAGTTACCTTATTCATTTAGTACCTTAAAAAAAGTTCTATCATTAGAAGTTTCACTGTTAGCATTTGATACAATATAAATAGAGTAAAATAGTTTTTTTAATAAGTCAATAAACTTTGGTCTTCATTTGGATAACTCTGCTGTAATTTTTAACGCAGAAAGCAGTTTAATATTCTTATACTTTACAAATTAATAAGGTTAACTAATTTTTCAATATTTTCTAACACTTATTAAAACTCGAGGACAAAAATATTGTATGACGTACATACATCATACAAGAAATAAGAATTGATCTTTTTGCTCATAAATAATATTTTATGTGGGTTATTTTACAATTATTTTACATTATACGCCTTGTTTATCCCACGGTATACAATATTTCAGACATATTATAATGTGGCAAAAAATAAAACTTTAAGAATAGTGAATAAACAGGTTGAAAATAGTCATCAGTTATAACATCCATTGGGAAGACTTTACTATAATATTTAACGTCGGAGATAAGCAAATAGGTTTCTACATTATTTTTTTTCCTTTGAATATTTTCTACAATCACGTTAAAAGACAAGAAAGATCTATGCCATGCATTTAAATATAGTGTTTATTACATAACAGAGCAGAATTCAGACGTAATACGATGAACATTATTTTGCACACTAAATATCTTGGAGAAGTATGGCAATTCTTTCTAAAAATATTCTAATTAATAATAGATACCAAAGCATACAGGAAAAAGAATAAAATGGCTCCTTGAAAATAGCAATCAATTCTAATCTCCATTTGGATGACTTTCCTATGATCTTCAACTTTGGAGACAGGCTAATCTCTTCATACTTTACAATTCATCTTCAGGAAGTATAGGTTCCCCCTCCCAACCCTATTCTCTTTCCCATTTTAGTTTTGATTTTAAATCTCTTTATCACATTAATGGATGAAAGGGAAATACTCTTAAAAGCTTTCTCTATTCCGTCTCTTTATGAATCCGAATGCAGGGGGTTTACGTTTCAATTATAAGTATTGTTACTTATATTATGGTGAAATATGCACCATAAGTAAAAGGAGAGGAGTTACTGCTTTGTTATGCCTCTGTTTGTTAATAGTAACCAAATATTTTCAAAATCCATTGAATATTTGTTAAGTTTATTAATAGTATCATAACTCCCTTGAGAAAATGAAGAAACAAGCATTTGCAATAGTTTCTCATACATCTTATTTGTGAGTAAGTTTTTAAACTATCTGTTAGAAATAATGCAAGTATTTCACTTTTACTTTTAATCAAAGTGTTTGCTTACGTTTTGAAATTTTCTTAAATATTTAGTATAGAATATAATTATATCAATCACAAGAAATCAAATAACTACGAATTTTAGTGTTCATTTTTAAAAGCATAAATATTTAGATTTGCGTACTCATTCCAAGTATTTGGTGGTAGAAGTAAACGGAATATCTTCCAAAGATTTATATATACTTTTTAAACAATTCTTTTGGTCAGTACCATACTTACATTGCAGTTATAGAGTGTGTCCCAGGGTTATTGCGACAAACTTTAAGGAGAGGTTATTACAAAGAACAAGAATCACATAATAATATGGGATAGGAAACGTCGTCCTCATGTAGCTGCGAATAATCGCAGCTATGAGTCTTAAATAATAATGAACTTTCTGGCCATCGTTTGTCAAAAACGAATGCACTTTTCACAGAAAGCATTTAATTAAAACGGATAGTTTACAAATTTTATTTGACGTATATTCATTGATGAAAGTCTGGGAGAAAATCTCATTGTTAATGAAACTTGATTAGGAATTTAGACCTTCCAAATGATTTTAAACAGGTACATGAAGACGAAATGTTCGACCCCACATTGCTATGTGATTCTGAATCATATTGGTCCCCTCTACCACTCTTTGCATTTTCGTCATACATTTTAGAACCACCCTGTATATATACAGTATGCCTACTAAATGTCTGAACTGTTCTAAACGTAATTACTAAAAACACTTGTTGAGAAAAAAAGTCAGTCACCATGGTGTATATATATATATATATATATATACTGGGAAGGACTGAAATTGGAGAATGTCGACTTTCAATGGTGAATGACAACACATACTAAATACGTTGGTGAAAGTCCGATTATTTGGTTATATTCTAATACATTCGGAATACCACCCGTGTATGTCGACAACCAGAGACATGCCGAAAGGGGAAGTTTCGGTAAAAACAGAAGCATAAAGGCAGCAAAAATATTTGCACACAGTTGTGAGAAATTATTTCCTCGTCTATCCTAATGACTTGGTTATAAAAGAAATCAATATTACGATATAAGTGTCAAGATCTTTATTGGCTAAATTTCCAACAAAAATCGTAATGCTTAACATATGTCCAACTACAACTACTATCTTTATTAAAAATGAAAGTAGAATTGGGCATACCCTTTTCTCACGTAAGAATCGAAAACTACCTGTCAAAAGAAAGGAAAAAAAGAACTATTTGTCTTCTAAATTTACCAGTGCATTTAAATTTCCGCAGTTATTACCGATCCTCTACAGACTGACGAACCCCTCTCCTCACCGGGACTGGTCACAGCTCTCAGCAGAAAAGCGAAAGCGTTAAGTCGCCCTTGAGACGTTTTACCTCTCTTGAAATACGGAGAAAAAATTACGAATCTCCAATATATTCAAAATTCACCATTATTGCATGGTGAATGTTGACATTTGACTGTGTAAGTGAGATATAACGAAACATTTAGCAAATATTTCGGACATATAATCATGTGAATGTTGAAACTCACTGGTGAAAGTCGACATTCTTCAGATTTCGGACTTACACGGCAACATATTTACATACAAATTTTGCTAAACTCGATTACTATCCTTCATTTTAAGGGTGAATAACTTGCTTTTTAGTACATAATACCTTGAATTTATCTCTGTATATTTACACTGTGCAATTATTTCAAGGGAAAGTTTTTTTTTTCAACGGCACGGCTCTAGCCCATTATGATTTGGCCGTGGTTTCACCAAAAGTTAAAGCCATTTGGAAAAAGAGACCGAAAGGGTATTGCCCCTAACAAGGATATCGGAAGCGTTGTTCCCGAAACTAAAAGGGAAGATGCCAACTTTAAGCAAGTAAATTGAGCGCTGAAACTTAACTGCTCTTGATTGAAGCAACTAAATTAAACCTTTCACCGGAAACGATTGGTTGTTATTGACTTAATAAATAAAGGCACGCAAGCTCAAGCCGGGAATCGATCCCGGACTCAAGATGTGGTGGAAAAATGCGTAAGCCACTACACCGCATGGACTAGACAGCTCAGTGGAAATAGTAACATTGACTTTAAGTACTTAGTTTGCATTTGTGTAAGTGGTTTATAGCGTTGTTTTATTTTTTTTAATATAATTTCCTGCATTTGTACAAGGTTGTAACCGTTTTTTTTTTAGGTCCAACTGAAACTTGACTGTCAAATAGTCTGTAAATACCATAAAAACTGTAATCGTTTTGAAAATGTCTACGGAAGGGGTGGCGAACCAATGGCACGCATCACAATATTTTGAGCATGTCATCGATCAAAACGGTTTGATTTTAATTAAAAAAAACAAAGTTCACTATGAAGTATCTCGATCGAACGAAGTCAAAATCATTTGACGCCGCGTTTATGGCCTCATTAAACATTTCTTCAGAAAAAAAATGGCACGTTAATATGTAAAGGTCCGCCACCCCTTGTTAGGGGGTAGTACGCATAGATATTGACAATCATTCTTGCAAGGAAAACACGTGAGTTTGGCTGCATATGTAAGTGCTTTATAGGACTTAAGGATTCATATAAGGATGCAGGCATTAAGAAGCTTTTTGTTCCTCTTTAATTTTTACAAATGTTTTCATGTGTATAAAATGACATCATTTTTTTAATGTTGTAAAAATATAGCATTATTTTAATACTATATTTATTTTCATACAATGTGTTAAGTTGCCTGTGTTTGATTTTTCCTTATTTATTTTTTATATGATATTTTTCATGCAATTCGAACAAAAGGGCAGCTTTATCAATTGATTAATCTGTTACATACTGTAGAAAAGTTATTTGATATTCAAAATTCAAAATCTAATAAATAAATCAATAAAGGCTACGAACAATACATACAGTTCACATCTTTTATTCATAAATTATTACACAATAAGGCGATGTGCGTTATGATTTCTCACTTTTCATTAATTTATCAATTGCATACGCGAGAAAATTTTCTTAATTACTTGTTGTGACAATTGCTTGTCTTTCACTTTACTGTTTTACTGTTTGGACACATATTAAATCGAAACTAAAAGGGAAGATGCCAACTTTAAGCAACTAAATTGAGCATTCAAACGGAACTGATTCTGATTGAAGCAACTAAATTAAATCTTTCAATGAAAACGATTGCTTGTTATTGACTTAATATTTTGTGACACTTTCAGTTGTTCGTGCGAAAAATGAATGACAGCCTGTTAAATGACATTGTGATATTTCAGATACGTACGGATAAACATTTTAAGAAGATAACAACTGAAGACTGGGAAATCAGATCATTTTTATTCTTTTGAACTATGCCATATAGCAAGTTATAAATCAAATTTCTTTTTAAAAACTACATTGTCTGCACTAGTTGATCTAAATATAAGGGCTGAAAAATGATGCTAACTTAAATCTGTGCTTTCTTGAATTTGAATTTTAAACAGTTATTGTAAAAATTATGTTTTTAAAACCCTTTGAAACTTCCATGTGTGCTTGAAACTTGTAGAAATCTTTAAGCAAATGACTCCATTTTTAACAACCTTTAATCCTATTTTTTCAAAGAGTTGAGCCCGTTAATTTTTGATTTTCATTAGATAAATACATTATAGTGGGATAGTACTACAGTCGCTGATCCTGAATATGATGTAAGAGTATGATGTATCAGCAACTTCTGACCACACTTGATGCATCATCGAAAGTTTATTGAATTCATATTTTTGAATACTCCCAGAGTTCCAGACACTCAAACGATACAGTCTTTTTAGAAGTGGAGTTCCATTTATGTGGCCTGTATCTACCTGTAATGTTTACTTTCCTGCATGAGACCCATATTCGGCTATCTATCTACGCCATATTATAGGGATAGTTCTCAAAATGGAATAGCGTAGAAATTAATAGAAAACTGAAAGAGACTATTAATATGGCTGTGGACCATTTTAAGTCAGTTTTGAATTCTCACTTGCACTGAAAGTTACCGAGTTTCGGCTCTGTTTTATGTTATTATAAGCAATATTTCTTCGCCTGTTTTTCGAAGTTTTATTTTAAAAAGCTGTTTGTGAAGAATTCCTGTATGTGAGGTTTAGTGTGTGTGTGAACAATGTGGATCGGAAATCTTAATTGCTGCAGAAAAGTTTTGTTTTGAAGTAATACAATGAGGATTCACCACATCTTTAGGCTTTAATTTATAGAAAAATATCTTTGTATGCATAAAATCTGCACACCCTTGGAATTTTGGGATAATTTCAAGTTTCTTAAGGAAAACTTGATTCTTAATGAAGATTCGTAATCGAAGAACCTCTTTTTCTAAATTATCAGTTCTTTAAGCAAATTATGCATGTATATACAGGGTGCTTAAAAAAGGTGGTAAGAGGCTTTATAGATTAGAGATGAGGGAACAGTATAAATTGAAAAAAAATTCGAAATAAGATTGGAAATAGGACTTCGTTAAGAAAAATATTCTCACATCCATTTACAAAAAGTTACACTTTTTAATTTTGTGTACGACCCCGTACAAAAAATCCATATTTGTAAAATGTGCTCCATTCACTAATGAGGTGATGTACAAAATTTGAGAATTCTCCCTAGTAGCACAACTAGGTCAAAAAACGTTCAAATTACGTTGGAAACACGCTTTTTGACGTTAAAAAACGTGTTTTAAACGTCTTTTTGACTAATTGTGCTACTAGGGCTATCCTTACAATAGTAAGAGGTACGGAGATAAATATATGATGACGTAAAACGCTTTTCAAGGAGGGGCGCAAAGGGTGTCTTGTTTTTGCCCGGTAACATTTTTCGTTTTAGAGTTTCTGTATTTTGAGAAAGTAAGTTTGAAAGTGGCCAGTACTTTTTTATAAATCGAAGAGCTGGAGAACCTCGAATTTCGTAGATGAATACCATTTTTCTCCTAAATATCATTCTGATGGGTGGATTATTTTTTTCTTACTATAACATAACTGTATACTGGTTATGTGATAAATTACAACGATGAATTACGAGACAAAAAATTATTAGTTGAATTTATTAAAACAAAAACCATTGCTTATCCTATATCATGCTGTCAGTTATGACCGTGCTAAGTAATAACTAAAAATGCATAACTAATTGCGTACAAAAGTTAAAAATTTTCAACACAAATAATGTTATTTTATAAAATCTAACTAAACAATAGAACATAGCCTAATGATAACCATATATCATTTTAAAACATTAAATGGCATTTTTAAGTTAAATACGCACGCATTAAGGGAACGCAAACAGAAATTACGGAAATGAAAAGCGGCTTAATGGCAGACTGAAATGACTGAGTCTGTGATGTACGGAAGTGAGATAGCGCAGTTCCGCTGCCGAATTTTCTAAAGGAGCGTTATAAAACAATACGATAACCCGCATTTGTGCATTTAACAAAACGAAAAAAATATTGGTCATTTTGTATTTGAAATAAATTATGTGGCTTAAAATTTGAACGACTATTATATTTTTGCTTTGTGAAATATGGAAGAGTGATATGTTCCTTATATACAGCTGCTTTAATACTTTTCTTTAGTTATTGTTTAACTTGCGGTATGTATTTTATATTTTAAATGTTTGCGGATGTAACTTCAAATCTACATTCAAATTTATGTGCATAAATCAAGCGATTGCTAAACAACTAGATATATGTTCATCAATATGAAATATTCCGAAGATAGTAAAAAAAAATACTATTTGGCAAAGAAAACTTCATAAAAAATTTTACAAAAATCCATTGCGAGTGCATTGAAAAGCAGTTTGGATTATGTGCAACACTTCAAGTAAAACGTACTTCATGTGTAAAAACAGTAGTATGCCAATTAAACACAGAAATACTGTAATTATAATCATGTGTTTCCTAAGAATGCTATTAAATGTAAAAGAAAATGTAATTTAAAAGAAGATATTGTTAAAAGCGGAAACGAATATAAGCTGGGAAAATGTAAGCAAATTATCAGAAAATTAGAGGCGGTGTCACACGTGAAAGCGCGTAAGATTAAGCAAGTGGTAAATATAGAAAAATGTTTCTATTTTTGCTAAAAAAAACGAAGTTTGACCCCAAAAAGAATTCACGTAAAATAAGAATTAACAAGAATTCAATTCAAAGCTGCCTGGAAATATGACAGTTATAAATATACATATATTTGTGTGTATATGTAAAATCTATGTATGCGTGCATGCATATTTATGCATTAAACATATTTTATCAAAGCAAATATGCATTTAACAAGAATTAATAGCTAATAGGTGACATTTTAGTAAATTTTATGCCTAATAGGGCTTCGTATTGAAACAGGAACCGCTAAAAAAATATATATCTTTATAGGTTACAAAAGATTTTCTACTCTAATACTAATAAACTGTGAAAGTGCAACGATCATTGCAGCTATTTAACCCTTTAACGCGCAGTGCTCCCGCTCTGGGAACACCCAACTCTGACGTTTTGACTCCTGCCAGTCACGAAGAATAGATTTGATTTCTATAAAAATAGTTACGGGTGTCATAGCTCCACGAGAAGCCTTTACTTTTTAGCACTTCATTTCTCGTAAAAAAATTGTCCCGCTTCTTTTTAACAGCACTCACATCTGCTGAAAAATGGAAGAACGCGAGAACAGCTGGATAGATTGCCCAATGCTGAAAATATGGCTGGAAAAAATATCCCAGTTGCCATCGCTCGACTTAACTACCAGCAAGATGGCGGACGAACGAAACGTTCATCGCGTGCCACAGATCTAGAGACCCTTTTTTTTGACGACAGCTGTCCAGCACAGCCAGCTGTCTCTATGTCTGGCAGTCTCTATATCTGTGGCACGCGATGAACGTTTCGCGTTCATCGAACTTTGCTGGTAGTTAAGTCGAACGATGGCAACGGCTGACCTTTTTTCAGCATTGGGAAAGAGTTGCGCCTCAAAGGGTTAAGCTATGCAAGATTAATGATAGGAAACATCTTGAATTTTATACTTTCTTAGAGAAAATATAAAATAGGTGTGTTGGATATGATGTGATAACCGGCTTGTTACGATGAAGTTTAAATGCTGTTTGGGTGCCATACAGATGTCTTTATAATGGGTATTTTTCATCTATTTAGCACTATTTTGCATATTTCTGTAACCTATAGTTTGTGTATTTTTTATAATTTAGTTTTTTCTTTCTTTCTGGACCTTCTTCCAAATTATTGAACAATTGTTTTGCAAATATGTAGATATGAAATGCGCATATTAAATCCATTCTAAAATTTATTTACTTAAACACGTGTAACTAGTTTTCCAAATGGACTGAACATTAGTGATATTTCATTGTCAAGAAGAAAAAATATCCCAGCTGTCTTAAGTAAATACATATTGCAAGTTTTTAGCATTAAAAAACTGTTTTATGAAACACTATCCCTGAATATTTTTAATTCCGGTCGCTCGAAAAATATAAAACTATCAACCCTAGGAAATTTCAAGTTGATTGTACAAACTTTGCGTAAAATAACTTATTTAACAAATAAAAAAAAATCATTTTCAAACAATCCACTGTTTCGAAAGCATCTTAAAACTTTCCAAATAGGATTGAAGTTTCTAAACATTTGTTGACAAGAAATATCCTTCTAAGCGTCATAACGTTCTTTTTCTTATGCGTATAATACTTCCATACTTTTTTTCCGCTATAAAATGACATAGCAGAAGATTAGGAAACCGACATCTACTTCTCCATTAAAGTATTTACAGGATTCAACTTGCTGTACATAAGAATCAAGAAAGAAATATGTCTCGGGCTTTCATAATGCATGGTTGTGTAAGAAAAAAAAAGCTAAAGAATAGAGACGTTTTAAAAGAGAAAAATTAGAATGAAAAGTGGATAGGACATAACTTAAGTGGACAGAAGTAAACTACTATTTTATTTTATAACCTTTATGTTACCCTGGGTTTTCAATACAATTTTAAAATATTTGTTTCAATAGCAGTGAATATATAAAAGAAATATTATATGTACTGTTTGCGTTATAAAATATTTGGAAATGTTATTGGGATTACAAGAGTTAGGATTTTGTTTTAAATATGACTTTATTTATGAATGCAGTATAGTTTTGAAAGCAAATCGCATTCAAAGAAAAATGACGTATTTTTATTAATAAACATTATAAAAGTAGGGTATTGTTTATTTTAATGCTAATTAATCTACAAAGTTTAAGCTAGTAAAGGGTTGTCTAATTTTAGCTAAATTAAGAAACACTAAATTATTTAATTGCTTATTTTTTTAATTACTTTTGAATAATTCCAAGTCAATGTTTCCAAGTCAGTGTTTATCCATTGAGAACTTGGAGAGATATATTTATCTCTTCAATGTTCACCTTGTTTTCTTATACGTTTTAAGACTTGTAACATCAAACTAATTACTTTTATTTAATTAATCATTCATTATTTCATCTTTTCTTATGCATCTTATTTAACCTTTTCTAACTTTTTTCACTTTTTCAGTTCCCTCTGGTTATCGAGACGTAGGGCTTTGTTTGATGAAGACCGAAAGAATTCTTTGGTCGAAACGATCGTATAGTATTATAAATAACATTTTATGTGTGTTTTTTTTTCTCAAATTTTTTATTTATTTTATAGCCATCTACATGTCAGTCACATCATGCAACGTTTGAGGTGGGCATATCAACATGTTCACTGGACGGTTAATCAGTGGAGGGCTGTTCTTGTTGCAGATGAGTCCAGATTTAGCCTTCAAAGCGATAGTAAGCGTTGTTTAATTTGGAGATAACTTTTATGATCCTTGAAACACCCGTGAAAGAGATGCATACACAGGACACAGAGTGTGTGTTTGGGTTGGGATCTTTTTGGGTAGATGAACAGACCTCCATGTCTTTCAACATGGAATCGTGAATGCCCAGATCTATAGAGAAGAAATACTTGATGCTCATATGTGTCCTTATGGTGGGGCAATATGTGAACTTGAGGACGACAATGATGGATCGCGCAAGCCTAAAGTCAAGGACGATAATTTTCAACAGCAAAAAAATTCAGCAGATAATTGTCCAACTCGATCACCAAAACGAAATCCTATCAAACATGTCTGAAATGGTTTAGGAACACGTATAGCTGATCCTAATTGTCCACTTCAGACGCTTGCCATGCTAGTAACTGCTCTTCAGTTGCAATGGCTCTCACCAAGGGCGTAGCGAGGGTGGGTGGGTGGGGGACATCGGGATATATCCCCCTCCCCGAAGTTTTTGGATTAGTAATGAAATTCCGTCTATTTATGCACATATAAGTTCATATCCCCCCCCGAAAAAAATTCCAGACGCATATCCCCCCCCCCGAAAAATTTTCCTGGCTATGCGCCTGGCTCTCACTTTCAACGGCAGTGATAGACCACATTACCGCAGCATCATTCAGGTGCTGTTGTTTTGCTCCTAGGAGAAGGTGGAGATCGTATTACAATTTGAAGGTACTTTTAACAAACCAATCAGAAAAATCTAATTAGCTGATTTTGTGTCTATGCTAATTTCTATAACATCATAAACATTTCAAGAAGCTTTCAGACTTCACATACAAATCAGAACAATCCAATTTGTTGATTTTGTGTATATGCTAATTTCTATAACATCATAAATGTCTGGTAATTTTCTTCTCTCACTTATGGAAAAGAAGTCATTAAAAGGAATACATCTTTGAAACCCGAGGAATAAATTCAAATAAAAATTGAATGAAGTAAAATTAAAACACTTCAATAGAAACTTCCAGACTTCTCATACAAATCAGAACAATCCAATTTGTTGATTTTGTGTATATGCTAATTTCTATAACATCATAAATGTCTGGTAATTTTCTTCTCTCACTTATGGAAAAGAAGTCATTAAAAGGAATACATCTTTGAAACCCGAGGAATAAATTCAAATAAAAATTGAATGAAGTAAAATTAAAACACTTCAATAGAAACTTCCAGACTTCTCATACAAATCAGAACAATCCAATTTGTTGATTTTGTGTATATGCTAATTTCTATAACATCATAAATGTCTGGTAATTTTCTTCTCTCACTTATGGAAAAGAAGTCATTAAAAGGAATACATCTTTGAAACCCGAGGAATAAATTCAAATAAAAATTGAATGAAAGTAAAATTAAAACACTTCAATAGAAACTTCCAGACTTCTCATACAAATCAGAACAATCTAATTTGTTGATTTTGTGTATATGCTAATTTCTATAACATCATAAATGTCTTGTAATTTTCTTCTGTCACTTATGGAAAAGAAGTCATTAAAAGGAATACATCTTTGAAACCCGAGGAATAAATTCAAATAAAAATTGAATGAAAGTAAAATTAAAACACTTCAATAGAAACTTCCAGACTTCACATACAAATCAGAACAATCCAATTTGTTGATTTTGTGTATATGCTAATTTCTGTAACATCATAAACGTCTGGTAATTTCGTTTTTCATGCTATTTTATAGCTTTTGATCCGTTCTTAACTGTGGCTCAGTTTCATAAAATTCTACTTCTAACTTTTTCAGTAATTGTGATTATTGTGCTTTTTTCTAATTAATGATAATCAGTATATATACGTTTTGAATGGCAGTGCTCCCTGTAAGTAGTATAGTAATGGTGATGACCATCATACATAAATTTAATGCGTACACTTATACATAATTGTGAAAGAAAACAATCTAAAATTAAATACAGTTAATAAATTAATAAAACTTTCCTTCTGTCACTTATGGAAAAAAAAGTCATTAAAAGGAAATACATTTTTGAAACGCGAGGAATAAGTTCAAATAAAAATCGAATGAAAGTAAAATTAAAACACTTCAATAGAAACTTTCAGACTTACAAAATACATCAAAACGAAATACGAGGTTTTTTATTGATTATTTAAAGGACTTTTATAGAACACATTACAGTTATTTACGGCAAAAGTGTAATAAAAGTTTTATGGTCAGGAAGCGAAGTTGAAGATGTATGGAAGAGTAAAATAGCAGGCTGCAAAAGAATTTTCACCGCATAAGAGACAATTTTATACATGTAGCACTGTAAAGTACTGGGTATTTCCAGAATACTATGGCGACTTTATGATATTAAAAGTATTTTTTACCAAGGAAGACTTTCTTTTTCCGAATAAATTTACTGAACATATTCTGAATAGAATATTAAATATGAAAAACTTTAAAATTCTTGCATGCTTTATTTCTCTGTTGGTTTGTTTTAATGGTCGTAATATGTATTCGTGAAAGTAGATCAATGTTTAAGAAGAGAATAATTTATATTAAACTGTGTTTCTAAAAAACATAATTCTTTTTAATATTTTGCCTTATATTTAAGGAAGAAAAAGTTTATCCATTGAAACTTGACCATTTTAAAATCGCTATAGAATGATAACCGGATATACTGCTCTGCGCTGAAAAAGTGCAGTCGCAGCCATCACTCAATTTAACTGCCAGCGACATGGGCGTCAATCCAAACGCCCAGTACTCCGTGCTATTGTAGGTTTATTGGCATATAAAAGTTTGTCAGTGGTCAAGAAAAACTAAAAAACCTAGAACAATGAGGAAGTTATAAGGAAAAAAGATAAGGAATATTGCAACTTTTGTTAAAAACCTGGAAAATATTGAAGAGTGACGTGGTAAATTATGTGTAGTTTGCATTTATAAATTAATTTTAGATTTTTCGTAAGTATAGAAAAAATAAAAAGGACTTGTCATGAGTGGCGTATACGAACATCTTTTTTAAATTTTCTTTTAAGGCCTAATTTTCGAAAAAAAAAAAACTTATTCAGCCTAAAGAGAATATGAAATAAAGCAAAACGTTTTCTCAAGGCATAATTTTATTTTTCCTTTCTTTAAGTAGGTTTTCTAAGATTTTTTGTTTCTAACGGGCGGGTACTTTGCTGATTAGGTATTGTCCCTGACAACGGCCCGAAGGTGTTGGCCACTTTATTATGGGGGCACCTAGTAGGTGGGCCAACGTCGCCCCCTACGTAGGGAAGGAAATGATAACCACGCCCAGTCGGGGATCGAACCCCGGCTTCCGGAGTTGAACCCGAAACCGGAGTACGGGGTTTTATCCATCATACAACTCGGTCGGTGTCTTCTAAGAAAATAAATTTCGTATCCGCCACGTCAGTCTTGAATAACTACATCAAGTAATATTTAGAGCATTGTTTTAACCCTGTATGCGCCAAAAAACTCACGGCATTCCGAAATGATAGTAGGATCATTATCCACATCCGCATTTCCATGAAAACGTTCTAAATATTTTTAATTGTCAACGTTGTCACTGCCTCATTGGAATTTATTTATTTTTCCGGAACTTTCGATATTGAGTTTTAAGCATCGTTATTTTTCATTAAACACTTCAATCGTTATTTTTCATCACAACTTACTTCCATAAAATATATCCATTCCTTTGACTGTACGTCGGTTGACACTATTCTTTTTTTTTTTTTTCAGATCATTCGTTACAAATGTGTGAACTTACTATTAATGAAGGGGGAAAAATAGAAAATCTTATCGATTATGTAAAACGCTTTAAATAATAACTCTCGCATCATTTAGGCATGTACTAAAAATGTATTATTTGGGACAAAGTGATAAATTGGTTATTACTTTTAGTGTCCAGGAATAATTAAGGCATTTTGATTAACAAGCATCCTTTTAATTATTGATCTGAAAAATTATACTTGTAATTAAATATAAAATAAAAATTGAATTTTTAACTTCCCTCACATAGATTTTAGGCGCTTTTAAAAATATACTGTTTAAAACAGAAAAAACTGAAAATATGCATTTGAAAACGCCCCTTTTCTATCCTTTCAGCAAATTAATAAAATACCAATTTCAGGAAAACTTCGTAAGCAGTTTAACTGCATGGTCAACAATATTATACATTCAAGACGCAGATACATTTTTTTTTCGCACTCGTTTAAAAACCCTGAGCGCATACAATAAAATTTCCAGCTATTAACAATAAATATAAGAATACAAAAAAATACTAAAATAACGGAAGGAAAACGCTATCATCAAGTAAACGGTATACAAAACTTAAAACACCGCAAAACGTGACTACCATTATAAAGCATAAAAAATATGTTTATTTTTATTTCTCCAAAAGTAGAACTCCATAATGTGTGTACCGCTTCTACAAAACACTACATCTCCTTTCGCAACATAAAATACACAAGTCACGTCCAGCCTGGCTTTTAAGATCATAGTGTGGGTTTTTTTTCTTTTATTTGTACTTTTGAAAACGTTTGCGGTTGCGAGAGAATCTGCCTGTAATACAGACCCACACTTTTTTTGTGTGTGTATCGTAATCATATAGGGTTGTGAATAGTCCTTTCCCTGATCCCATTCCCGAATAGCAGTGTTGTTGTCAGACATAAGTCCTGCACCCGGAGTCTTCATGCAATATTCATACTGCATGGTGGGGGAGAAATTCTGGGTGTAGTATTTGATTTTAGTGGGAAAGAAAATTACATGAATTATATACATGTATATATGTGCTTTTTTTCCATGAGTGGGAAAATGTAAAAATGTCAATACCAGCGCTATATCAGTGACTGAGAATAACTTAAAAAAATTCAACAATCTCATGGAATTTTCATTTGTTTCTATTATAAGAACAAAAACATCGAAAAAAAAATATATATATATAATAGAACAGAAGCATAATTATTAGTTTCTTCTTCTAGGTAAAAGAGATTTGCAGCTTATTATGTGTTTACCATTTGAAATATAAAAAGAAAAAATTTAAAAAAAGTTATCAGTTTTCGAAGTTGAAACTTTCCAAATGTAGTCTGTGAATTCTTAAAGTATTATAGTAAAAATTATCTGACGATCAGAAACTAAAGATAGTTATTTTTGAAATAAAGATTCTCCATTCTTGTGGATGTGTGTTTGATGTTTTATTTACATTATTGATAGAACATTATTGTTAATGATTATGATAAAGCAATTTTCTAAATCGTAAATCCGATGAGATTTTGATATTTTAATCTTTATATTTCATGAGAGTTATTTCACTTTTAAAAATTATTTCCACACTAGATTACCATCCTGTTTTAATAAATGAGGTTTTCTGGATGCATAGTAAAAATTTTCCCCCATGCCCATTTATAAATTTCCAATTAATATTCTTATGAGCTCTCATACTATAGCATGATAGTTCTTTTTATAACAGCAGCTTAAAGACAACCGATGTACTATCATTGAAAGACCACGGTGCTGTTTTTTAAATGCAATTTGCAAGAAATTAACAGTTTTAAAAACAAAACTTATAAATCACTAAAACAAATAGAGATTATTTTTTTTTAATGAGACGCGAAAACCTTCAAGTACATCGATGCAGAGCGAATGATATATTTACAAAAATATTAAACTGGTTCTGTAAACATACCATTTACGTATTTCAATAATCACTCATTGAGTGTAGTCCATAGAAAGCAATGATTACCTCAATAAATAAACACTCCTTATGTTCTCAGAATTATAATAACACTAAATTTGTAAAATATTTATGTTCACTTCCGCACGAACGTAATATATAATTTTGGATAAAAGCTTCTTCCTTTGGAGAATTCTGAAAAAAGATAGGGCTCAAACGTTACGAAGTAAATTTCACAACTTCTCCGAGACAGATTGAATTATGTCAAATTTTTTTTTCTCGGATAGTTGTGAAAGTTGTGAGTTTCGCTCAAACTTACAGAAACGTTCCAATAAGTGTAACTGTGATGTCTACAACTTAAACAATTTCATTGAAAAGAATGGGAATTTTACTTTATTTGTATCCTTAGTATCATATATATACACATATATATTTGGAATTCAGATTTCCTATATTATTATTCCTTAAAACATAGTAGGAGCAAGAGCAAAGACAGATATTTGATTTGTAATTTAAATTGTTTCAACAAAACAAAAAAGTCCGATTACTGGAATCTCAAAATCTTCAGATATATAAACTGAAAAAATGAAAAATAAATGAATAAATAAATAAATAAAGTGAATTTATAGCAATAGTAAAGCAGTGTAACAAGGAGACTTTTATTGTTTAAGTACAATGCATAAAATTCATTTCCTTCAATTAGGTTTTTATTTTTAATTACTTACTTATTTTGAGCACATATATCTGTTTGAGAAACAACCCAGCAGTCAAAAGGTCATTGCTGGAAAGCTAATAAAATGAATATGGTTTTAGTTCCATGAATACTGTTTAAAAATGTCTCTCCAGGTGCATTAACTGCGATATACAATTTTAATTTCTGAAATAATTGTTGATAATTTGTAATCCTTAAACATCTAGAACATTGCCAAATGATCTATAAGGCACAAAAAAAAAAGTTGACATTTCAACTGGGCAGGAATATTACTAAAAGTTAAATTATGCTCCTCTATAGAAAGGTTCCATGAAAATACGGTTATGACAATGATCATGCTATTAGTTCGGAATGCTTAATAGATTTTGTCACATTCAGGGTTGCAAAACTGTTTTAAATATAACTTGATATGGTTTCGTAAGACTAGCGTTTCAGATACAGATTCCCTTTTTAGAGAGTATAGTTAAAAAAAATAAAATACTGCTTTCGGGTAGCATTTGGCTTTATTATACATTTCTGTTTATTTTGACGAAACAATTTCTTCTTTTTTGCAAAAACCTAGGTCCTCCCAAAAACAACTACTGCATCCAGCATTGTTACGCTCCTATGTCAAGTCACTTTTATTTTTTCCCTGACATACTACAAATATCATTAAATTTTTATAGATGCAAATTTCTGATCATTTTCTACGTCACACTTCAGGATTTTTCAGGTTTACAGCCAAAATTTGCAATTCCGTTTAAGTAAAATTTTCTGATTATTGCAGATTCTTCAGTTTTTCTTGAGTGCAAGCAAGTCTGTATACGCCGAAAAGTCGGTAGCTTCCCAGCATTCGGAACTAATAGCACGATCTTTATCCCTACCCTCACTTCGATGAAATCATTAAATCATGAAATAGACTTCTTTTTTCCGCGCAATTTAAATGAGAACAGTTTCACTAACAGATTACAGAGTCAGCTTTATTTATTTATTTTCAGGCACTGTGATATAAATTTTGCAGTTCTTATTTAGAAGAATGCTGCAAAGTTCAGGTAAAACTTTCTTCTGACAGAAAATGTACTCTAAAATTTACATATCTGATCCTAGGGATATCGATTATGCTTAAAAATAAACTTAAATTATCACATAGACCTCTCCATATATTTATCCAAAACAAAAAATCGAGTAAAAAAAAATTATTATAAGTTTTTCTGATACAATTCTAGGTTTGTTGTGCAACTGCAAAGTAGCAGTTTAGTAAACTTCTCTGGGTCTTGGGAAAATGGTGCTTAATTAACAAGACTCAATTTTCAAAATTCCTAAATATCTTGCAAAATTATTGATTTTTCCGCAAATTACTTGAATATTTGGCACAAATGGTAATTTTTCTATCTCTGGTTATTTTGTCTATTTACGCTTGAGCATAATTGATAATCATTTCTCACTGTATTTGGCATAGAACTGATCTCCATATATTTTTATACACTCATTATGTATTTCCTTTGTAGATTGGTGTATTTATCGCGAAATATTTCTAGCCACCGTGGTAGAAATTTCTAAGCTGTGAACTAACCATTTCACCAAAACGATCAGCACATTGTAAAATATTGTAAAACAGTAGGGTTTGCCTATTTCTCATCAAATATAGGAGATATCGCCTAATTGGATTTACTTTTGGCCACTATTTTTTTTTCGTCAATCTTAGCGATAAATCGCCGAAAGTGGCCAAACTTGGAGGCTTCTGACATAATAGAAACATTTCTGACATAAAGAAAATTTAGAAAAGGAAAATGTACTCACGTAACCATTTAAAACAAATTACCGATTTAATCATTGATAGCCTATGAACGGATGCATTAGCTAAAGATATTAAATAACTCCAAAAAACAATCGTATTTAGTTACTCATGTTTATCGTGATACTGGATGCGATAAGCAAACAAACAAATAAAAACTATATTCTGCGAAAAATTATTTGTATATTTAGATAACATCTGTATATAATGCTTTTAAAGTTGGTCACTAAACATTTTGTTTTTTATTTACCGAGGAAATAAATTATTCCCTAAAGGACTAATTAATCTCAATTTCGAGAGCTTCAAAGGCGTAAATACATGTTACTTGAAAAACTCAGTGTAGTTGAAAAGAAGTTTCATTCTAGCTGCGTAATGAAGAAAAGTTTCACTTGCTCAGACGTTAAAGAAAGATAAAACATGTTTTAATAAAAAAAAATTCTTAATCCTGTTTTGCAGAATGATAATTATTGAGCTATATGAAATATATATATGTATATAGGGTTAGCGAAATTCAACTTTCACTATTTAACCTTTTGAGGCGCAACCCTTTCCCAATGCTGAAAAAAGGGCAGCCGTTGCCATCGCTCGACTTAACTACCAGCAAGATGGCGGACGATCGAAACGTTCATCGCGTGCCACAGATCTAGAGACCCTTTTTTGACGACAGCTGGCTGTGCCGGCAGAGCCAGCTGTCGTCAAAAAAGGGTCTCCAGATCTGTGGCACGCGATGAACGTTTCGATCGTCCGTCATCTTGGTGGTAGTTAAGTCGAGCGATGGCAACGGCTGCCCTTTTTTCAGCATTGGGAAATCTATCCAGCTGTTCTCACATTCTTCCAATTTTCGGCAGATGTCAGTGCTGTTAAAAATAATCGTAACAATTTTTTTACGGGAAATGACGTGCTAAAAAGTAAAGGATTCTCGTGGAGTTATGTCACCCGCAACTATTTTTATAAAAATCAAATCTATTCTTCTTGACTGGCAACAGTCAAAACGTCAGAGCTTGGTGTTCCCAGAGCGGGAACACTGCGCATTAAAGGTTTAAAGAGCCTGGCGTCCGATGAGACAAAAATTTGTGCAACGTAAACTTCGGAGGATCGGCTTTAGATTTAAAAAAAATGGTTAAAAGAGTGTCCACTAGATGGCGTTTAGCATGGAAAATCAGAAAATTAAACAACACAAAGGATTATTCAAAATCTAGAAACAACCTCATCATTTAATGAGTAGTTTTATAGTATTCATTAACTAATTTGGGTCAATTTTTGAGCTGATTTCATCAGGCAAAGAGCCACCTAGTAGTCATTTTTCAAAGTAAACTTTTCAAAAAATTCCCTTGGATGCATTTTGTAAACAGTCCATACGCGTAATTTGGTAGCAATCTACTCACTCGTTTCCGTTGTTTATAGTGGAAGTTTAATTTCGCAAACCCTGTATATATACTTATTTTTTTTAATGTATAAAGTTTAAAGCAAATTTTAAACTATGTAATTCGGGAAAAGACGCCACATTTAAAGATTTATTTTTTTTTTTTGCTTAATAGAAAAAAATTAAAATGATAAAATTATGGAACGTATTCTCATTGTACTTTAATCTTTAATTAGTTATTTATTTTCATTTAATTACTTTCCCAGCATGCATATGATAGAAAAATTTAATGTTAAATAAACTGATGTGAATTGTTGCAAGTTCCCCATATATATGGGGAAGATGCCACCTGTTATTGTGTGTGTGAAACTATGGAGAAAGAAACAAATCTATAAATTTAATTATATTTTTTGTCAAAATTATTTGACTAAAACTAAAAAGAATGCAGAGCAGATTTTAATCTTAACTGCAAAATATTTTATTCAGTACTAATAATCACTGCTGCAATCTTGTTGCAAGAATTTCTTGAATTTGATGTACTGAATCTAATCCACTTGCGACCATTTTTAGCTTAAAAGTATCATTTACATGCAGTACATATTTAATTCTGCCCAATAATTTAAATATTACATTGAATTAAATTTGATTCTAAGCAAAAAGCTCGACAGGTTTTTCTTTTCAAAGCATAGTCTGTATGATAAGAAAATGTGAATTATATTTGTTTAGAATTACATCACCAAATATCAATTCACCGGCAGATAATGCTTAAGAAAAAACATTTCTGTTGAAAGTGTTCTATAATCGATTCGTTTCGCACACATTATCTTTCCTGTTATGATAATGCATAAGACTACTTTCTAAATTAATTTACATATCATTTATAATAAAAAAATCTTACTTACTTATTACTTAAATATAGACAATCGTGCTAATACGGAGAAACAGCAGAAAGCTTTGTTTTAAAAAATAGTAAATTGTTTTTGTTGTTTATCCGAGAAGCATTAAAATTAAACACTATGTAGTTGCTTATATAGTCATGCTAATATTATACAAGATTGTTTTAATTATAATACTTAATGTTGTACTGTTAAACAACATAAAAAGAAAGGCAAAAACAAACAAATAGAACCTAAGTTTTGAATACTTGGTAAGTGATGATATACTATAAATAATAAATTAATAACTGCTTATGATTCATACGTTTTTTAAACATATGGACAATAAAAACATTTCTAAAAAATGTAAATCACTCATAATATAAGAGCTGGTAATAGTACGGCAATAATGCGATACTTTTCTTCAATCA
Organism: Cheiracanthium punctorium; assembly: GCA_038373885.1. NCBI lineage: Eukaryota > Metazoa > Arthropoda > Arachnida > Araneae > Cheiracanthiidae > Cheiracanthium > Cheiracanthium punctorium. The sequence continues at coordinate 867,461 of JAWZYV010011764.1, forward strand.
TAATACATTTTGTAAAACTATAAATAAGAAAAAAAAAGTCAGCCTAACTTCTCTGAAGAGAGATATGTAACTTACACTAAATAATTTTACACATTGTCTATACAGAGCAGTGCACTTGAATTTTAAATAGCTTCACATTTGATTAAGAGGTCATCATTTCATTTTTTAAACATCCTCGACACAAAAAGTAAAAGATATGTAGTTCATAGACCAAAAGCTAAATTAGCTTACTGTATATCTTCGTCTTTACAATGATCTATCAATCTCACACTTATATCTTCCAGACAAATTACTATAAGAATGCAATTAGTGTTAGAGACTTTTGATTTTCAAAGGGCCACTTTCCATTACTTAAGAAAAGTGGATTATCTACGGTAAACAGCATTCATCTTGATTAATGTCTCTGACATAAATGTCATTAGTGTCTTTATAATCTTTTGTCGCTCGATTAAAATTATTTTTTATCTCTTAAGTGGAACCTTTCATTTATGTTTTACTTAAGCTATTGAATTATTATTATATTAAAATGTATTACTGTATAAAATTACAGAACTGAGAATGGATAATTTCCTGTATTCAATCAATTAGGCATTTGTGTGGCTTTTATATTTGTCATAGAGTTTCTATTACATTAATTCAAAGTTTGGAGTGAAATGTTCCATCCTTTTTTCAAGTTAATGCTTTCGTTTTTTATATTAATTCATCGCTGTAGAGAATATTGACATTTATCCAAAGAAAGATGCAAATAGAGCTAAGAATAGTTACATTTAAAAGAACAAAATGAAAAAGATAGAAAAAATGAAATCTCAGAATATTTCATTTTCTCCGAAATGGATAAGAATGAAATTATATTCATTGCATACTAGCTAAGTAGTGATATAATGTATAAAATAGTTATCAAAATTTTTAAAGACCAGAGAAAAGTTTGTAAACACACTTCACTTTAAGGACCTCTTTACTTTTAATTTTGTAAAATTTACTTCTAATTTTGCGAATGCAATCGTAAATAACAATTTAAATTGTATTTAATAAAATGTATATGAACCCTATAAACGTGCCATTTTACAAAATGGACATCTTTTAGCTATAAATAAACGTATAAAACACTTTATGTATTTTTAATGCACTGTGAATCAAAATACTAATGATCTACATATAAATTAAAACTATAAAACAATTTATATATTTTTAATGAACTATGCAATGTAAAACATTGTAGCGATTACGGAAAATTTGGATAGTTGAAATTTACATCAAGCATTAAAGAGAAAATTATTTTTAACTTACACGTGTCAATATTTAATTCATTTAATCAAAAATGCTTAAAAGTGGTGTTTCATGTATACATTTATATACATGAATATACTAACTTGATACTCATAGACACGAAGATTTAAGAAAAGTTCATTATTTTCTATCTAACTCACATTTTGAATAAGGAAATCAGTATAGTTCATTTTCCATAGACTGAAATTCCGACTAAAGTAAACTATTTCAAATGACATCCGTTTCTACATAAGCCATTTAAAAAGCAGACGTGTTTTGTAAATATGTAAATAAGTCTTAAATCGGAATATTCATACGTTCTCCAGGGGCAATGCACACACATCACACAGTAACTTAAGTTTGCAAAACTTAGGAGAGTAATCTCATTAAATGTATTCCATTTCGGCTAGATCAATCTACAGCTTTAATGAGAAATCTGATGATTTCCATTTATATGAAGTTTCTTAGAGTATGAGAACTTGATAGCAAAACAGTGGATTATTAAATTCAGAGATCATTAATATAAAAGATGGTGCAGATTGCGCGAGCATTTTATGCAGTGTACGTTAGTCGCTGGATGATTGCAAGTTATATATCTTTCATCTACTTCTGGGAAACTATAAGAAGCGTATTTTGAACGTGATGCTTAATTATCATTCTTAAATTAACTTTTACTTATAAAAACAATCAGAGTAAAAGTAAATAGTTTTTTCCATGAAATGTGCATTCATGATAGCAGAATTTTCCTTTATGAAATTCTGCTATCTTGACTTCCATATTTTTCTTAAGTTAATAATATTTTCATGAAGACTAGAACTTCATAACAGAATAGATAAAAATATTAATTTTTCATAAATATTATGTGTATTTTTCCTCCGTTTACTATCAATTATTTTATTATTTTTTAATTTATTAAAGCTAAGCGATTATACTTAAGTTGGCTAAGAAGTTTAAAATTATTTATCAGAAAATCCACACACACATATAATTACAATTTTTCAAAAATTTTTATAAAGTATGCCTGATACGTTCAACTGTATCTTTCCTTCTTTTCTCATATCTTCCTTAAAGCTAACAAAATTAACATCACGTGGTAATCCTTTTTAGATGAAGTAAAAGTATTTTTATATCATATAATTTGAGGTTTTGTCCATACATCATACATGAAAGCTTCTTGAAAAAAGTGCATTTTAAAATTTTGATTAAAAATTATTGTCACTTACTTCTAGGGAATTTGTAGTGAATTTTCCGGAACTAATATATTTTGCTACCAATTTTGCAAATCATAAAATGTTTTATGATAAATTGCGGATTCAAGTTTGATTAAAACTTTGACGTCCAGGCCCAAACGTTACTCGGGTAAAGCGAAATAATCCCGAGACTCTCTTGGGGTGTGCTTTAATCCTCTCTTAGCTATGAAAGTATAGTCTGTATCTGATTCTCCCCTTTACAAATATTATGTACGGAACATTTAGTTAAACTATTTAGTTAATTTATATATAAAGATAGATCGACAGATGGCAGCGTCAAACAGAATTAAGTATATGAAACAATCTACACTGAAAAAATGTTTTGTTGAATCAACAAAATTTTTGTTGTATCATTAAAATTATCCCGTTGAAATAGCGCCCTCCAAATTTTTGTTGAATTAACAAAATAATTTGGTTATTTCAACAGAGGAAAAATACAATTCATTTTTGTGTTTCATGTCTGTGATATTATCTATTTTTAAAATGTATTGGCAGACAGTGCAGTTCCTTCCTTAGATCTTATCTCTTCCTCCGCATATAAGAATTTAAAATTTTCTTATTTGAGCGGCCCTAGATGTCTTTCACGCTCCTGTGCATATCCTTTAAGCATGCGTAAATTGACTGTCGAACGATTTAAAATTTCATTCTTTCTGAGATTTTAACAAAAATATTTTGTTAAATCAATTTCGTTGAACCAAAGAAACTTTTGTTAAATCAACAAAATAAAATTATCAAACTGCTTGACCAAACAACTGTTTGCAAATTCAACAAAACACTTTTTAGCGTGTTGATTTAGATTCGGTTAAGCAATCGGTGCTTTTCAATGTACCATACAAAAGAAAATTGTACCAGATTATGTTTATTTACCAACAAAAGCTTTTTCCAGACATTTGTGGAAGATTCTTGCAAGATTCTTTTATGATAAGTCTATAAAACTTATGTGATGTACTTAATGTTAAAATAATATCCCCTTATGCGAAACTTATTTTAAAATTTAAATTATGGTTTTTCCAATAGTTTCTCACTAAGTACTAATTCTAAGTACATTTGAATATTTACTTCATTGTCTACAATTTGAAGTTTATAATATATATGCTAATACATATATCCTGCAAGTATTAAAAAATGTATCACAACACTTTGTTCATAGACAGATATGCAGTCGAAATAGCTAAGGCCAGAAAGCGTTAATAGTTGAGCAGATATTAATTTTTGCATGAACATAACGCTGGTAACCCCACGTTATAATGCCGATTCAAAACGTCTTTTTGCACCCCACATTTCCAAGAGCTTTTATGACTGAAACTTTCATGACTACTGTATTAGAGAAAAAAAGGTGACATTTTAAAAATAACACTTAAATGGTGTATCTGCGTTGCTTTTAAACAACAACAACAAAAAATAACGAAATAGATAATAACACATTTCTGCTTGAAAAAAGAAAAATAAATAATAAAAAACGCGATTATCAGTTTTTAACTTCTTGAAATTTTGCAACCTTTAGCGTCACAACGAATAAAAACTTATAAAAAAAAACTTCCTGTATCCCATTTAAAACAGAAAATGGCAAAACGAGTTAGGTTAATGGTCCAGTAGTGTTCTAAATTAAAGGAGGTATCTTTTAAAGGTCCCTTGTGTGTTTAAAACCATGGCAAAGTCACGTATGTTATTTGTCCATGTCAAGTTAAACTGTTTACTTTAGAAACATTAAGATGAGAAGAAAAATGGATAAGTTAATACTGAGATATATTATTCCGAATTTTCTTCGAACAATGCTTTTTATGCCGATTCAATTTTTGTATTTGTAAAAAGAAGACTATCAATTTTTTCGTATTTACCAAACATAAATTTAACACATATCCTGTTTACTTATATGTGCAGGTAAAATGAGTTATGTTTACTTATTGCTTTTTAAGCTTGTATGTTTATGCAAGATTGTGTGAAATGTTAAAGAAAAGGCGTTATTGCGATGATGTGATGTATTTTAATATTCTGCACATGCATATGAATGACGAGGCATTTGTTTTATGTCTTTTGTCTGAAATTCGGGATAAAGACGAAACTTGTGATGGTAAAAGACGTCGGTTTCAAAAATTCTGACGCTGAAAATTGCATACTTTAAGACGTCAGAAATTCATTTGTATGTGAATGGAAACATGAATCTCCTAGGAACGAGCTTTATATTTCCCAAGAAATTAGTTTCTTTTTCATGCCTAGAGATATAAACTTTTATATTCTGCAACAGCAATATATATATATATATATATATATATATATATATATATGTATATACAGGGTGACAGGGTGTATCACAATTACCTCCCGAGTTTGGAAAGCTTATAAATATATATATATATATATATGTATATATATATATACGATGCAGCAGCAACAAAGTTGACTTTATTGGAGGAAGAAATGTTACAATTTTTATTTCGCAAAAGACTAATATGGGAACCTTTAGTGACAGTGCATATTAATGCAATTTTGTCGGGGGTAGGAGTAGGGGACAGTTAATTTCTTGAATCATCAGCGTCACAAAACAAGGACGGATTTTAGGGGACGGAGGGGTGACCTCCACAATTCAGAAAAAAGAAATTAATGTGAAATATCCTAGTTTACTTCCATAAATGGATGTGTATGTCAATCTTCTAACTAACCACCCCAACCGACAAACTAACTGCCCTCCCCCACATGCACCCCCCAACAAAATTGCATTAATCCTGGAACTGTGTTACACCCTGTACATATATATATACATATATATATATGTATATGCATGTATATGTATACAGGGTTAGTTATATATATAACTAATATGTAAAACACAAAGTATATCCTGCAAAAATGACATACATATATACATATATCAAATCTGGAATTACATATTTACATATTTTCCTTTCAAATGATGAAAAAATATCCTTCCCACCTTACAATAAAAACACAAGAACCTTCTAAATTAAATGACTTTATGTCGATATTTCTTAGTATAAAGTACATAATATTTTAATTATCGCATTCATGTATATGAAACGGCACTGAACTACCATTGTATCTTTAAGGGGACTTAGTTCCTTTAAACGTCCAAAACACATCGTATTTTATCAAATATGCTTCGGTTTGTCAGGAATATTTTAACACAAAGCCGCACCAAAATCGAACGAGAAATTATGCCATGCCCACAGCAATTGAAAACAGAAAAGCTAACATGGGCTTTCCCTTTAAACGCACTGTAAAGGATACTTGATTTTCTGCAGTTTCTGATTTTTGCACTTGTCCCACAAGCATTGAAAAAAAAGTTATAAATGGAAAGTTATAAAATTTTGCATGTACGTTGTATGTATATATCATTGTATTCTCTGAACCTCAGATTTGATAAATGGGACCAATGTTTCTATTTTATAACATAATGAATCATGAAAATTTCAATAATTTAACAATTATGTCATTTATCATGTTATAAAATAAGATATTGTATGGTGCCAATGATCATGAAGGACTGCCTGCCAGAGTCCAGCCTGAACCTATCGAGATCTGTAGGTACAACCTACATGCAAAATTGTTCACTAACCTTCCAAATCTGTATAACTTCTTTGTCTACTCAAGCGTGTGGAGACAATGCCATACATAATACAAAGACCGTGGAAAGTATCCGAAGATTCCGCTTCGTGAGCACTCGAGTATTGATATGAATATAGTTTCCATTTGTATCACAGTGTCCAATACTTTTAAATGCTGCAGGTGTAATTTTCGTTCAATTTTAATGCGGTTTGTTCCTTCAATAATATCTCCAGAACCTTCTAAATGAAATAACTTTATGTCGATATTTCTTAGTATAAAGCACATAATATTTTAAGTATCGCATTGATGTATATGAAATGGCACTGAACTACCATTTTACTTTAAGAAAGTCTGGAGACTATTTTTATTCATTGCCTCATTTAAGTCTCATCTACTGCTTTGCAGACAGATTGCGTCAAAATGATTGAAAAGGGACTAATGTATTTGCTTGTAAGAGATAATTGGTTATTGTAAATTGAAAAATAATGTTGGGAATAAGTTTATGTTAAATAAATAGGCTTTGCTTGAATTTTCAAATTATGAAATTGTGAAATGGTTACTAGACTAATTTGGACAATCAGAAAATTTTCTTACTTAACTACTAGAGATAATTAATAAAACACGTATGTGTGTTTTTAGAATGAACTGAAATATGATGAAGGAAAAAATCTGACGTATGCCACTTTTTCAATTCGTTTGATCAGACTGATCGAATCGGGCAAATTCAGCTGTGAAAATATTTTTTAAAAATGCGAATTAACGTTGGAAAATTTTTGACCAATTGTTTACAATTGTTTGGACAAATTAATCAGAAAAAATAAAATTATAAGTCAGGCATATTTTTTAAATAATGTAAACTCGAGTTATACAGATGCACGAGTTATTGCGTGCAAACATAGCTTCGGACATAAATTTATAGGAAAATTATTTTACATTGCTTCGAATATAAATGTATAGGAATTATATTTTACACTATGAATTATTACAATTCCAAAAACATCTTAACTTGAGATCCAGTTTGAGCTCCCGAAGAACCGATTTGGTGTAGCACAAAGAATCCCTAAACACAGTCAATTAGATTACAGAGAATCTGAATGTCACTTGAGGTCTTCCTTAATGCCTGATAAATTCGTTAAGGGGATTTACTTTTTACTTACTAAACTACCTCTGGAGAGCAAATAATTACGATTCCTGAAATAGCATGAGCTGCATATGCATAATTCATCGCTTGCTTTTAAAATGTTGAATGAAAGGTAGCAATGATGCAGTTGTTTTGAAATTTATGTGGATGTTGTAAAAATATTAAGAATAATAAATCCTACAATAAAAATATGAGTAAAGACTAAATACAGGTTTTTCACTTTGTTTTAGTTTCAAGTTTATTAACATTATCTATCTACAGACTTGTATTTGTCGTTAACGTATTGCTTGATGAATTGTGTACAATTCAACACTTGCCACGTTTAATAGGTAAGATAATGATTTATTTTCATGCATTTCTGGAGACACATTTGGAAAGAAAATTCGTATGAGTTTCAAATATTAAAATACCGCTTTACTTACTATATTACGGCATAGGACGGTCTAGGTTGAGATGTATTGATACAGTTGACAGAAATTTTGAAGAACTGTTCTCACCCGGAATAATGCTTGGAAATCTCTTCAAAGGAAATCCTTAGCTCACCCCGGGCTTTAATTATACTTGTGATGATAATGATACTATAATATCAATCCAATATCATTATAATGCCCCTATGAATCCCCCAAACTTGTTCATTTCTAAAAAGCTGTTGACAACAGCAATTGATATAGGGATAGCAAAATTGCGTACTGAAAGCTGTGTTATAATTTCCCGTTAATGGTGCTATATTGCATCAGTTTTGGGAAAAATTATATCACTTGTATACGGTTGACGAAAACAGTACGATGAATAAATAAGGCGAAAGGCATGAAGATACAGAAAAAAATAAGTAAAAGTAAAACCAGAAAATGAGATCGCCTTAATAGTTTTCCGTTTTTTGCTCTAAATAGCACTGTTTGTAAGAAATAAGTACTGTTCTCAAATATTTTAGACAGATCAATACAAAAATGAAGAATAGCCTTTACTCACTTCATGCAATTATTTTCTTAAACAAACATAATTTGGTTGCACAGCAACGTCATCTACATTCAACGTTCTTAACTAATTACATTACCTCGCAGATGTTCTGCAGAAAATTGGATAGTTTATTAAAAATTTAATAGCGCAGTTAGTTGTTTACATAAAATAAAGTGTTATTTCATTCACATATTAATCATATCCAAATGTGTCCAGATCTCTTATTGCACTTAATATTTTATTTCTATCATTTAGGTTTCTTTATATTCAAACATCAATGAATTTTATAGATTCTCTGTGTAACTATCTAGAACCTATTAGATGCTTACAACCAATTGATTTCAATATTAGATTTATTTTCGTAGATTTTCATATCTGTTTTCTGCAAAGCAAATACATTCGTAGTTAAAAGAACCCAAATACGTTCATGTGACATCGAAATTTGAATATCCCCTAGTACGCAATTCATTAGGCATTAACTACTTTATAGCATACACTTTGGAGGTATTTGAAAATAAAACATTAAAACATTTTCCAGTTTAACAGAGAAAGAAATACTCGGATTCCGTCTACAAAAAAAAAAAGTAGAGAAAAGAAATTGCATATGTGTTCAATTCAAAATACTGTTTATTGCCTTCGATCATTTTACTGATTGATGATAGTACAGGGAATCAATCTATCCAAGACCATTCCATGAACTTTGCACAATCAAATAATTATATTAACTGATCTGTTTGACGTAGCTGTGCTACCTGGGCTCACTTAATTAAACCAGTTACAGATAAGGGGCATTATCGATTTTCCGATATTTCACTGCGTATAAATGCATTAACGTGATTGTTTACGTATCTTATGTGAGCTGCATAAAATAATGTGAAAGAAATTACAAGAAAAAATAACGGACATGAAAGATGATTAAAACATTTCCCCCAAAATAATGGAAAAATCTTGTAAGTAGCCCCTTAACAAGTTTTAAATAAACCAACCGTATGGAATTTGTTGTTAAATAAAAGATGATGTATAAAACTGCAATACACCAATTAGTACCAATATAATCTAATTATGCTATCTGGTAGGTAGATTAAAATTGTGCTATTTAGTAAGGCTGAACATGTCCATGAGATAGCTAGAAAATAAATCTGGCATAGCGAATTTCACTGCGTATAAATGCATTAACGTGATTGTTTACGTATCTTATGTGAGCTGCATAAAATAATGTGAAAGAAGTTACAAGAAAAAAATACGGACATGAAAGATGATTAAAACTTTTCCCCCAAAATAATGGAAAAATCTTGTAAGTGGCCCGTTAACAAGTTTTAAATAAACCAACCGTATGGAATTTGTTGTTAAATAAAAAATGATGTATAAAACTGCAATACACCAATTAGTACCAATGCAATCGGATTATGCTATCTGGTAGGTAGATTAAAATTGTGCTATTAAGTATGGCTGAACATGTCCATAAGATAGCCAGAAAATAAATCTGGCATAGCGAATTTGTTATGATGATCTCATTATGATACATGTCTAATATTTCATTACACTTTTGCCCAAAGATATGCATTTAGAGCCATTTGAATGTTAGAATTAAGCCAAAACCAAAGAGATGGGGCTAGATGGTTAAATGTGAACGCTTATGTTATTTTTATACTTTGACAACAATTTCCAAGTACTGGTTCAGCATTCAGCCAGGAGAGTCCAAGCAACGTCAAAAGCATTCATGACAAGTGTTTGTGGTTGGGTGCACAAAGCAATAGAATCACAACCTCGCCTCTTCCTAGATCATAGCTTACAGGAACCACCAAAGTATTACTGTCCATGTCCATGTGCAAAGAAGGCTTCAGAAAGCTAGGGTGTGGATCTCCACGAATTGGTTGTAGCAAAGTCGTTAACTCTCCCCTGCCTTGAAGAGGATCCTTAAGGAGGCGTGTTAACGGGGTTCTTGTGACTGGAACACCAGAACCGGTCTAGGAATTTCTTAGATCTTGTGCTAACATACTTCTGTGAAAGGGAAGCTGAAAACTAACCTGACTGACAAGATTTTAACAAGTGAGGGGGAATAGCGGTTATGTTCTTTAACGCGAGTGACAAGTAATTTGTGTGCTGAGTCAGAAAATAAAAATATATACTGTTGAAACTTTAACATGTCTAATATTTCTCAATGCACATGTGTTCTCTTCATAAGTGAGTCCCTAGAAAAGCGATACTAGACGATGTTTGAAATGGAGAGAAAACTGAACACGTTCACAGGAACGTAGCTGGGGGGAAATTTTAAAGTTTGCTTACTGGATGTCAAAAATTAAACATTTTTGTGGTAAATTCTACCAGTTTTAGGCAACATTCTCTTTTTTTGCCACGTATACCACGCAATTCAGTCACTGGAATGGTCAACACGGCTTAATCCTAATTAGCAAATTTCAGTTGCTGTATCAAAACGCTTTGCTGTTTTTAATCCTCCACCTCGGAACTTTGTCAGACTGAACAACTGCTTTGCAATTTAGAAGACGAACGGTCCGCAGTTCCAGGTGATTAATCTCATACTGATCAATCGCAATATGACACACTTTTATTTGCTATGTTGCTTTTACAGATGATTCCTATTTAATGAAGATGCCGTTTCTTTGCCAATCTGAAGCACTCATTTTGTTAAGTTTATACATGCAATAATTTCTAAATCACCATAATTTTCTGTTTTTTTTTTACATATCATTTTCTAATGTAGAATAGGCTGTATACTGTGCAATTTAGTTCTAGATTTAACTCCTTGAGTAATCAATATCTATGTGATTATTTTTCTCGATTTTTTGGAAATTAGTGCAACTCTTAGTTTAATGTATTTTTTCTGAATGAGTAAATGTGCTTCTTTGTTTTTGAGTTAACTCAAGACAAATATTTTACACTCAAATTTTTACACTACATTTGCCGATTTTTTGCATGAAAAAAAAAAAAAAAAAAGTCAAAATGGGTGTAATGTTTCAAAAATTTTCTGGTTCATGTTTCGGCAATTCCTTTTTACTAAAAATTCTAAATTTTATATTTGGTTAACTGTATTTCAGATTTTAGAGAACAACCAATTCTGAAAAAAAGAGGAATATCAACTAATAGATACACATTTTTAAAAACGTTTTAGTAGCTAGCTCGCAAAAGCAAACTACTTAAATCCATGATTTCCATGCATTTAAGACAAAAACCTTTTTTCTGAATATATGCATCATATCACGCTGGATATGAAATTAATAAAAACTTTGCTTTAAAACAAACATAAAAGAAGGTACTTAATGCATGAAACTATAGTTTGGACAGAAAAAAAATTCCCAGACTTCATCAGACGTCTGCACTCAGTCTCACAGAATAGTGTGGCTGGAAAATAATCAAAAACAAAAGCGAACACCAAGTTCTCAAATGGAAAAAGAAAAAGTGAGAAACCACGGAGATTAAAAAAAAGGGTAGACTAAGAAATGAAAACAAAAGAAAAAATGCAGATAATATTAAAATAGGGACAAATAAAAATACACAAATCCAAATAAACAAAAAAGAAACATGAAAAAAAAGGCTAAATAACAATCACAAAATAAATAAATAAATAAATAATTTTTAAACATACAGGACATCACTTATGCCTTGCATGATTTCAATGAAATTTTATTTCATTATTTTTTAATGTAGCGTGGTGATTTTCAACAAATATTTTTGTTTTACACATACAGTTATTTTTCATTAATAGATAGATGCATTAAAAATGCAGTATTTCCAGTAGCGTTCAAATTGAACTTTGTATAGGAGACATTCTTTTTTTCGAAAACAACTATATAGAAAAATTGTTTCATACCACAGAGCAAAGTGAAAGAAAGTTGCTCTGGTGCTTAACAAAGTTTTTCGTGCGCTAGGCAACATAATTCAATTCAGATGAAGTAGAAACATCGAAAACGACACATTATGCATGCAGCAAACTTGACTTAATCTACAAACGCTGTTTTTGCAAATTATTCCAAAAATATACTTAAGTCATAAAGGAAAACAAATTCGGCGCTCATGCATGAAATATGCATCAGAACCATAAACAAGAAAATGACAAAAATACGTGAGCAAAATTTCAAAGTGCCCGAAAATATTTTTACTTACAGTTTGTTCTTATATTTGTGAATAATTTAGCCTTTATAATATATACATGTATATATAGTATTCAAGTATCCCGGTTAAAGCGCATGTTTTGAATTATGCGCCATCTGATGATGTAAATTTTACTTTTATCTATATTAAATTGAGAGAAACAATATCACATTATAAATAATAAATTTTTTAAATAGTTTCAACACAAGTAAAAATATTTTCAGTAAGCACTGAAGTATATTTATCAAGGAGATTCTTAAGCCGTTGACAAAGATTAAAAGAGTATCTAAAACTGCATAATTATGTCAGATATTGCCTAGGAGATTAAAACGAATAATACTCTATTGAAGCCAGTGGTTCTCAAAAATACATTGTCCGTGAGTGGAATAGTTTAAGAGATATTTAAATATAAAATGATGATTTAGCGCACTTTACCTACTGCATAGCTCTTCGTTTTTGGTGAAAAAAAAAACTTTAGGAGACAAACTGTGAGTTTATATATAAAAAAACAAACAAATAATGATTTAATAAATGGAAAATGATGATGGAATATATTAATACTCCTAAAATTAACAAGTTTAGTTTTGCCTAAACTAATCAGTACTGCATAAGGAAGCTATAGGTAATTTACGCTTTTGGCGATCATCCTTTAATTACGTTACAGATATTTGATAGTTTGAAACTTTAACAAAGAAAGTCAGAAAAATTAGTGTGGTTTAAATATCACTAGCAATGGCCAAACAGACATTGCAGGAACTATTCTCGGTAAATAATATTTACAGAACTTAAATGTAGCTGTTGACTGAATATTAACATAAATTAACGTCAGTTGCAAATTATTTTGAATTTTTCTTTCTGAGATAGCCCCCCAGTATTTGGAGACAAATACTAAATTTTTAACTTGTGATAGCTTGAAAATTGCTATTCCTCCCAAACATATGTTTTGTTTTGTTTTGTTTTGTACTTACATTATTCTACACAGAGCAATATTTTTTTTTTTCAAATATACTCGACAGTAAAGAGAGACTGCATAAAAAATCAAATTTTGGGGGTTTGCTAATGCCCTTTGGCAACCGCCACCCATATAGGAAGACGATGAGCGGGAGGTGGGGGGAAATCCGACTTAGTTCAGGGTCCCCTAATTTTGAACCGATTCCAGATGAGGGACCAACTATCCGAAATCTGTACCCCCAGAGGTAGCGTTGAACACGTAGAACATTGGAGCCACGACGGATTTTTCTTGCACTAGCTACCATTAGCGTACACGGTCCCACAGCAGCCCAGCCGCGAGCAGAGTTCACCCTCCAAAGCTAATATGTATACATCCCCTTGCAAAATAACTCTATGGAAGCAAATCTTCATTTGGCTAACTTTTCCAACTGAAGTTATATTTCCATCACTCACGGTTAAAGAGATTGTAACATTCATTTTGAGTCACCGAATATATTAACAGTTTACCAAGCACAGAAGCCTGGTAATACTTTATCGGCCTCCCCTGGCTAGCGCTTAAATATTGCATGCACGTTTTAAATAAATTGCAGGTTATTCCTAGTTCAGTGAAGTTAGTATACCAGTATGGCTACGCTGGATAAGTCCTGGCAACGATGCCGGAGTATGTCAATAGACATGTCGAAGCGGTGCGCAGCCTGACCACGGGAGTAACTAATCACTTCGCCATAGAATTAAACTAACTATCTAATAATCATATCGACTTGACAGTTTGCTCAGGTTCCGTTGTGATGACACAAGTTAATTAAATCCTCACAGATTACAATGAAAGATTTAGCAAGCTGGATTTTGGAGGTGAAAATGCAACTCTAGGGAAAATATTTCATCCTGGTTTATATTCTGGAGAAACTAATAGAAGGGCTTATTTCTTTGAAAGCTGAAACATAAACATGTTTTATTACGCTGCTTGTGTAGTTTAGGTGTTAGAAAATATGCTTTTGAAATTTTAAGTATTGAAGGATAGAAGAATACCGATCATTACATCTATAGGGGAAGGAAGCCGGAAATAATCCCTTAAGGGGAAAACTTGCATAAAATACCATAAATGATAAATAAAACTTTGACCCTTTGCAACAATATTGAACTTTATATTTTACATCATAAACTTATTTTAATAATATTTTAAACCCACGCTAAATTATGAAAAAAAAAATAGTATTTTAAAAATGTGTCAAAAGGATCATTGTAAATTGTTTTTTATCGGTAAAACAAATTATGTAAAATTAATTATGACTACATATTATAAAAAAATTACAATCATATAGTATGCATAATTTATTTTATGAAAATTTTAAAATAAAAAGTATCTCGAACAATAAAATGGAATATTTCAAAATTTTAATTCAAAAATTATCTCCTAAAATAGACGCAGATATAAATTAAATGGTGAAATGGGGAATCTCGCATTTTGAGTACGTCTGAAAAGCTGACATGATGATTAAGACCCAATACTGAAGTTTATTTAGTCGATGGACCATTTTACGCAAGTGCATGGCTGCCCACTTTAGTTCATATTAAAAACAAACAAAACAAACAACAACAAACAAAACAAGTGTAATTCACATCTAAAAACATACTCTATTCAGTAAACCAAATCATATTTCCGTACATTAAAAACTGTTTTTCTAATAAATTGGAAAGTTAGTGCTTATCTCATGAGAGATATGATAAAACCCAGTTTTTTGACGAATAATACTTAGACACGTGTTACACCGAGCGCTTAAATATCGTCATAGTATCTCCT